>LDEV01001910.1:406-27390 GCA_001014755.1 Blastomyces silverae | reverse complement strand
CGGGGCGCGAGAACTGACCGTCGAGATGCGCCGCCACCACGAGACCAGGTCCGGGAACCGGGGAGGGTGAATGGGGCTTCTGAATCGAGACGGCATGGTTCAACAAAACCCCAGACCCAGCCTATGCTCGACGGAATGGACATGGATATTGATGGTGCGGATGGCGATGAGCTGGACCAATTGCTTCGGAAGACGATGGGATTCTCGTCATTCCGAACTACACAGAACACTAAAGTACCTGGAAACAATGTTTATGGTGTGCGCAAGGAGAAGAAGACCCAGTACAGACAGTACATGAACCGACAAGGAGGATTTAACAGACCGCTGAGTCCGTCACGCTGAATTGGAGATTATGTCAACTCATTTCCTTCTTTTCTTCTTTGGGGCCATATTGATCATCCTCCTTTCATTTCTTACATTTTACAGAGCGTTTCGAGCGAGCTCATACCAATTTAGTCGCTTTCTTTTACTGCGCTGGGTACCTTTCTGTGCTTGTCTGGGTAATTGTTCATGTACATGTACATACCATGTTGGGTTGGGCGTTGATGGATTGATTCCTAGCATATATTTTCTGTAGCATCTAAACTTGCTTCTTTTCTATCTTCACTTTTATTTCCGCACCATTGGAGATATTTAACTTTGTGCAAAGACCAACAATGAGATTATAGGCTCAGCCAGCAGTGCTACCTCTGGTCTACACTGGGATTCTCCGCCTGCTCCGTCAATGTTCACCAGTTAAAAGTGTCCAACCATATAAATCTTGTTACAGCTCCGCATTTCTGACGTAAGGTGTGCTTCGCCCAAGCCCACCTTGAAAGCAGGGCATACTCTACAGGCCAGCTACTATAATTCTGTGAATAGATGGTCGTTCAAAATATCTTAGCTACTACATCTAATATCCTTCGAATAGCACCCCGTATTATGACAAGCCAGGAGCGGCATATCGTTGTGATAGGTACGGTACATTACTATTCTCTTACATCCACCCCGTCCCTCTTCCCCTCAGCTCCCCGCACCCCAAGTCTTGAATGAGACGGGGCGCGCGGCGAACCACGCCTCAATCGCCCCACGAAACCACATTAAGAATAAACTAACCACGAGTGATACGACTACTACATAGGCGGAGGGATAATCGGCTGTTCAGCAGCGTACTTCTTAACAAGACATCCCTCGTACGACCCGTCCCGACACAAGATTACAATCCTCGAGGCGACGGAGATCGCAGGTGGCGCCTCTGGCAAGGCTGGTGGACTTCTTGCGCTATGGGCTTTCCCGAGCAGCATCGTGCCGCTCAGTTACAGGTTGCACGCTGAACTGGCACGGGAACATAATGGCAAGGAGCGGTGGGGTTATCGGGAGGTGAATTGCGGGCAACTTGCCGCGCAGGGCCGTCCATGGACGGTGAACAAGCTTTGTGACAGTAACTCTGTGGAAGCTTCGCAAGATCCTGGTGCAGCGGTTTCGTTGCAAAAAAGGAGTGAGGAGGCGATGAGGGAATTGAAAGCGGCGGGCTTTCCGGGGGATTTGGACTGGTTTGATGCGGAGGCGTTAAAGAGTTATGAAGAAATGTGCGGCCCTGGGGAGACGGCGCAGGTACACCCGTATCTGTTCACTACCTCCATGGCACAATTGGCGGAAGACAAGGGCGCAAGGGTTGTTCTTGGCCAAGTCACGCAGATTGATCACTCGAAGGATGCTGTTCAATCTGTGACTTTTACGGAGAAGGAAACGGGGGCTTCGCAGACCATCCCGGCGACAGATGTGGTTATTGCTGCTGGGCCATGGACACGGAACATTTTCCCTCGCGCGCCCATATCTGCCCTCCGCGCACACAGTGTCGTCGTCCGTCCTGCACGGCCCGTTTCTGCCTACACACTATTTACAGAGCTTGCCCTGCCCGCTGGACTCGGGTCCTTGTCGGATGCAAAGAAAGGGAAAGTGCAACCAAGAGTAGTTTCTCCTGAGATCTACGCTAGACCGGATGATACTGTTTATGCATGTGGCGAAGGGGATACGCTCGTGCCTTTGCCCGACACAACCGCAGATGTCGAGGTTGACCCGTCCCGGTGCCAGGATATCATCGACTCCATCGGGAGTGTGTCCAAGGTTCTTCGGGAAGGGGAGGTAATTACCAGACAAGCCTGCTATCTGCCGAACGTAGAGATAGCACGCGCTGGTCCATTGATCGGACATGTGGGCATCAAGGGGCTTTTCATGGCCACGGGCCATACCTGTTGGGGGATCCAGAATGCCCCTGGGACCGGGAAGCTGATAAGTGAGTTTGTGTTTGAGGGACAGGCGAAGAGTGCTAGTATTGCAGGGCTGGATCCGAGGAAATTTGTGTAATTTGTACTGTACCTGCGTAAAGGGATATGATTATTGTTTATAGGACGGATATTGAAGACGCTTCCATTTAGAAATACTCCTACTTCGTACGTATGTATGTACATATGACCCTTTTAATTCCCATTGTTGAGAATATAAGACGCAAGGTATATAACCAGTGGAATCTTCGAAGACTTGTGTTCATGATAGCATGTTCCTCTGCATTGGTCTGTCCGGTGTGGTAAGGATATCTGGTTTTTCTTCGAATCTACCCTTGTGAGGGTACTCATTTCAGTACCATATATGAGGCGTTTTCCTGGGTTTTATCCTTGCTAAAATCCTTCCCTTTTGCAATCTTCTCCACGAGATTAAAGTTGTGCAGTAAATATTGGCTACATTCTCACATTTGTTTCAATAAAATCCTATAAATTGGTGCTTTTTATTTGCGGAGTTGGTGTAGATGACTCGCGCGCATCAGGTCTGGCCCGGGAGCTAATTTAAGCTTATATGTTGGGCTACGTGAATGAGGGTCCTCTTTGGGACAAGAAGCACATCAGAGTTCAGCGCAGTAGGAAGTTTGTCTATTCCATCGATTAGGGATGAAAATGTGATGAGGGAGACGACAAGGAAAGGAAACAAAAAAACAAGGTAGCCTGTTCATTATGTCGTAAACTTCATTAAACACCGCACACCATTCGCCATTCAGCTGGCGTAACCATTATAACGTGGGAAAAGGGGGTCAAAGAAAATGCGAATGAAAAAGAGCATGCAAAAGTTTGCGAGGAAATATATTCATGGCAAGGGGGTTAGTCAAGTCGGGCTATGATAGCGGCAATAGGCCCGGGGGTGCGTTCACCATCTGTATTCGTCAATGTTAGTCAAGAGTATATACGAGAGACGCGAAGCGGGAATCTTCGTACCCTATCGAGCACATGGATAGCCCCATTGCCGACAATTAGGTTTGCCTGGACAATTCGAGCATCATTGATAAAGTAGGAATCTCCCCTAATTTTAACAGTGACATCATATCCAGGGCCAGCAAGGGTGCGATATGATTTCCCATCTTCGAGCATCGAGGTGTACCCCGGGAAATCGAGGAGAACATGTTGTTGTATTATTTGTAAAAACTCATCAAACTGATCAGGGGACGGAGGAACAAAACTTGTGGGGATCAGAAGGGTGAGGGTTGGCATGGCATTGATCATACTGAGAATGCCGGTACTCTCGAGGAATTCTGCGAAGGGCCCAAAGCCGATCTTGGCGATAGTGGTGGATATGCTTTCGGGCACGGTGAGAAAGCTTTTTTTGACACCGTCAGCATGGACTTCGCATTGTTTGCATATTTAGCCGCCTTGTCTGTGTTTCTTACCCATCAATAGCGCGGATCGTTCCCTGGTCAAATGTAATATCGTCCGACACAATGTTAACACTCTCTTGAAGGCCGCTGGATATCCTTTCGAATAGTCCCAGCAGCCCTGGCTGTCTGATAAAGACTTGACCACGGCCATTGAGATTCACGTATTTAGGGTTCGTGAAGAATGTTTCGACCACCGTCTCAGAAGGTGTTAACAAGCCCCGTCTTGCGTTCCCGTTCTCACCGGCGTAGTATTCCGATGAATCCTTCTGTAAGGCAGCTCTGCGACCCAGGATGCCGTTTGGTTGGCCATCAAAGGCAGCATTTATCGGAGCGAGGATGAGAACGGAAGATGCAGCCGGATCTAATTCAAATGGAGGATCACTTGCAAGAAAGTCGGCAAATCGAGTATATCCATTGTCACGAAGGGCCTGTTGCAGCGACTGCGAGTAGACGGAGAGCGTCCACAGGCTGAGTGAGAGCAAAGTGGTTTTGAACAACATCATGGCTGCCAGGAAGATAATCGGGATTGTCAGCTTCAAGAAGAAGATCAAATATCAATTCAACTGAGGAAGATATTGGCCCCGATTTATGTATCTTCATCCGGGGGCATATTTGCTAGAATAAGCCCCTCAATGTCAGGAGTGATATCTGTTGTCCATTGACGTGACAAAGTACAACCTGGCTGGCTGGGGTCTGCAAAAGCCTTGCATTATGGCCCATTATCAAAATGTGGCCTGCATCAGAGACCGGATAGCTCATAGCTAAACCTCTAAGGCTGGCCATCATTCTATCCCAGCGGTATCGTTTGGCTGGATGCTCTGTCGGCCTGAGATGCTCAAAAACGGCTCAAGACGGCGGTCTAGCCCGCACATTTGCGTAAACAGCGAATTATAAGCCTGTGATGAGTTTAAGTTTTCCACGATGGACATATTTGCAACGGGCAAAAATCAGTCACTGCTTGTACTCTGTAGTTGCTGGTTGACCATGTTTTATTTTTGTGGAGGAATGATGTGGATTGGTTGGAAGGTGAGCAGGGCTGCTGGGCTGCATTTGAATTCTTCCGATGATATCACCGATATCACTCACCACTCGCTCATATCAGCTGCAGATCTGCCAGTTGGAGAGAACGCTCACCTGCACGCAAAAATGGGGAACTGAAAAATGTGTGAGCTGTCACTCTGTGTATGGCTATGTTTGAATGGCAGAAGTTCTGACATCCATGGCCGGACACTTTTCACGGCATCAAGGGTTGTTGTGATGAATAGTTACAAAATTGTGCCAATGACAGCGAGATTTTGCTTTGATCTTCCAGTTGACATAGTTAACTCAAGGTTATCCCTCTCCACCACCTGTTCAATGTCTTTATTGTCATTGTCCAGGACGTGTTTGAAGCACCATCGCTAAATTTATGGAAGCAGTCATCTTCTACTACGACTTGCAGCGATTGGCTGTGTTCGCACTACAAGTCCTCCTCGCCTCTTGAGGGGTGATATTTTGCAGAGTTATCCAATGCGTTTACCGGTATCAAATCAAATAAAGTACAGACAGAGTACTCTTTGTCAAGAACGGCTGGCCATGAATCCGGAAAAGAGAACCCATTATTGCATGTCCCCCCCCCGCGTGTCGCACCAGGCAGCCCGTTGCAGTCATGTTTTCAAGCCTCGACCCCCTCCATATGCCTATTGGTGAAAAGCTACATATGCCGTTCCGATTTCTTCTGGCTGCTTACTGTTATGCTTGGATCGGCAGCACTCGATTGCAACTTTATGGAGAGGACTGCGGCATCGACACAGCAAGGGATTGATATCCCCGCTAGAGGCAATGATTTGTTCGCTGTACCCGTTCGACGCCCATGATGGAGGAGAAGCCTTGACTTTTTGCGGCTTAATATCCCCCGACTCTGCCCTTGAATCCCTTTTTAACTTTTTGATGAATCCATGAGAGGATGCTTACCCTGCAATTTATGGAAGGCGGCGGATGAGAAGGCTAATATACGTCTTTGATATTTCTGGTGGGTCGTTGCGTGTTTTATGCCCTTTTCTCTACACCAACGCTTCATGCTGGACTGCCCCTTATCGTTCTCACTAGCAATATCGGGGTGTGTACGCTGTACCTCCAGACAGTATGGACCCGAACGGACACTTCGGACATGTTAATAATCATGCCTCCTCCGATACACCAAAATCGCCGAGGGTAATCCAAGGAGAAGAGAATGCACCGGACGCCAGCCGAGAAGACGTCCAAACTCGAACACCTTGGTACAAATCCGCTACCCTGCACAACATCATTTTCGATATTTTCTGTTTCGCATGGCTGCTGCCGATTACCGCCTCGCTCTGGTTGAATTTCACGGAGTATGTTATCGGAGCAAGCGTTTCCTGTGCGATCCCGGGCTACAAAGATGACTGCAATCTTTGGCGGAATCTTCAAGAACATACCGTTGCATTGGACAACAAGGATCATGAGGTGCTGGGATTATTACAGCTGGTTGCCAAAGCTCTTGAGGTCTGGTTCACAGTTTGTGCCGGCAGCCTGGTTTTAGATTTCTCGATGCTGCTACTCCGGCGCCGTGGCCTTCCAGTGGGCTATTTCCTGACGTACATGGAATTTGCCAATGTCATGAGCCCTTTCAGTTTTACGTTCTGGAAGTCGATTAGGACCCCTAAGAATCTGGCTTCATCTGTCTCTCATCGGAGATCAAAAGCTTCTCTTTGGATTTTCGCTGTCCTGGCTCTACTCCTTTGCATCACGTGCAATCTGATGGGTCCTGCAGTTGCGGTCCTCGTTATCCCTTCCCTTGGGTGGGCAGAAGTCGACTCGCCTATGGAGGGGGCTTTCGGGTTGATGCTTGCATCTGATCCCCCAAAACGTATTAGCAACCTCGACAGCTGTGAAGAGTCGGCTTTGATATCAGGTAACTTTACTTGCACGGATTACTATTCTTCGAGTGTGGACGAAATGTCTGCGGGATTGCAATGGCGCCGCTCACTCTGGGATAATGGTTCTACAGTGCTGGAACCGATACTGGCGGATGGTAATGTGGCCTTCTCCTATAATTCGTCGACATGGGGAGACATCCACCATGTATGGGTGCCAAGTCGACAGATGCTGCGAGAGATGAGTCTTGATTACATGGAGATTTTCAATTCGAAATCCGAAAATACCTTTGAGGAGGCGAAACGTGCTCTGCCCGATCGCGATCTTGACTTTGATCTCTTCAATCACTATCGGAATACCTTGGACATTGAAGTGCACCGCGAAGGGCCGAGCCTTGGAACCAAGGGCTTTTGCACCACGGCTGGTATCATCGACATAGAACTATCAAGTACTAAGTCGGTACATTGCTATAATACAACTTCCCGCAGCCAGCCCGGTTATTATTATGAGTGCATACGCCTTGGCTCTCCTTGGAAGGATGCTAGGGTTGCCCATTCAAACTTTTCAATCCGAAAGGCAGACACGGCATCAGGTGGAAACGTTTCTGTGAATATGTATTCAGTGGGAAGGTCCTTTGGAATCCCTGCAAACAAGGAGCACTGTATTGTGGATCGTGAAGTCAGTGATAGCTGTGACTGGGATCGAATATCGTCCCTTATTGTTCGAAACCCACGACAAGCGGCTCTTCACTTGAATATACAATTTGTTGAATATACCCTTTCAAACATGCCCACGCCAAACTCCACCGTAGTATGTCAAACAAATTCCCACCTTATGTTCCCTTACTATACAATGACTCTAACACCCCTGGAAATCAACAACACCATCGTCAAACTGGTTGTTCCCCAAGACAAAGAGCCAAAGAGCATATTCTTGCACTCTGACTGGATGCTTGCCGCTTGGTCACTGCCCAGATCCGGCACGGTGGATGGCAACCGCCTCACAGCATCTAATTTGGTAGCCAGTGTCGAATCCCTAGCTAGCATTCCCCTACCTATGACACCCGAGGATATACCACCCTTCAGAAAGGCTACGAATGTTGTCTTGGACCAGCATAGGCTAATTTACAACCATGCCCTGTCTCTCATTGGTCATACTTTCGTCAATGCCACTGAGCTGGGAGAATCTGACGCTGATATGGAACAACATCCTCAGCTCACCTCATTTAAAAGGTTCCGTGTCTGGGGGTATGGAACCGATTCTCAGTCGAGTAAACTAGGCGTGGCAATGGCGATAGCTGGATGCATCTTTGTTTTGGGCCGGACATTGGCTAGGCCGTTATTTATGCATTCTCGACCTTCAACGCTTGATATCATCATCGCAGCTTTGAGATACAGCGGTGGGTTTGATGAGTCCGCTGGAACTTCGAGCGATGAGAACGTCAGATTTCGTCGTGACACCAATACTGAAGATTTGACTTTTGTTCTCCGGTGACAGCCGTATATTGGATGAAGGGTATCGGAAAGTTGGACGGATCGGCTTTTCGTCTTCACTGTCCATTCTGATACCATTTATTTTTACCCCCTACTATTTCCCTCCGCCCCGTTCCATTGGTTCCATTGTTTAATTTTAAGCCTTCCCCTTTCATTTTTAATATTTCATTTTATTTTCGTTTTCCGTTTTCCGTTTTCTTTTCTTTCTTTTATTAAACTACCCTTGGCGCGATATGACGTTCAATTTCCAACAAAACTTGGGGTTATATGAGGTTTCTATATGATTGGCCAAAGTGAGAAATCATGTTATGGATATATTTTTTACTTAGTGGAAATAATCTCAAGAGGTTTTGTTTTTTTAAAGTGCCTGAAGCCAATTCCCTGAATCATAAAGTAATAGGGATTAAATTTTCGCGTGCTGGAAGGCTGGTATGCCACTTTAGGCATTGGTTTAGGGGGTTCGACGCCTATCAGCGCTAGAACTTTAGGCGACAATGCCCTAGTGTTTAATGGAGATTTGAACTATGAGAAGGTTAAGCCAACGCCATGCATATAATCGAGTGTAATCAAGTATACAACCAAGAGGCTTTCTCTAGTCTAAAACCGTAGTTAATAGCTTTCCGCATTCATCTGTACAGTAATCTGTAAATTGTGAAGTGGATTTAGTTAGAGTCTAGCTAAACTAATAGAGTTCTTTTAACATTCTGGAAACTTTGTACTCCGTAACTATCTACCGTGTCCATTCTGTGGAAGTGAACTGAGTTAGAGCTGTTGGTGCAAGAAGCTCGGACCACGCCTCCAACGCCGGCCAATCGGACAGATATCCTTATCGCGCATCACCAATTCAGCGCCTGCCCTGCTCAGCTCAACCAACCTCTCCTGCGGACGCTGTGAGAAATTACAAACAATTGTAATTTCTAGTATTTTGTCCCAATGGTCTAAATTTCTGTATCCTTTTCAGAGACAATGGTGTTAGCTCTGCGGTTCCTCTTAGTTTCGCTACTGTCCATAGCGCCCGTCGCGGTTGCGGACAAGGACTCGGCAGCTCCGAGCGACGATGTCTCGATATTGGCAAATGAGGTAGGGAGAGCCTCTAATGAATCGCTATTATGGGGCCCGTATAGGCCGAATTTATATTTTGGTGTCCGCCCGCGGATTCCCAAGAGCTTGCTTATGGGATTAATGTGGGCGAAGCTGGACGACTATAATACTGTACAGGACAGTAGGTAGACCCGAATTGCGAAGGGGAAACCCCCTAAATTGCCCCGGTGCTAATATATCGCTGTTTTCTTTATTAATTGCTTTGTGCCGTACTAACGTTTCCTCAAGAGTTTAGACATACGTGCGAACAAAACGAGGGCATGGCCGGTTATGGGTGGGATGAGTACGATATCCGCAAGGGAGGCCGCCAGACGATCCACGATGCGGGGAACACAATAGACCTCACGATCGACTTTATAAAGGTTCCGGGCGGAAGCAATGGAGGGAATTGGGGTGCGCGTATCAAGGGCACTCCTCGCCCGGATGCGCCCCCTGACCAAGCAACAACGATGGTCTTTTACGCCGGGCTTGAAGGCTTGGGGAGTTTGCAATTCGCCAACGAGGTTGATGCTCTGGGATACAAGGGGGATGTGAAATTTACGGGATCTACCATCGGTCTTGGTGATTTCACTCTCGACATTACCCGGGGCCCGGAGAGTAATGAGTACCCTCCCCGAAGCCATTCAGTGTATGACGACAAGCCATTGGATAGGACGATGGTTGCTGGACTTCAAGTGCACTCGGACATACTTTGGCAATCAAAAGGTATGAGTGATACTTTATATTTTATATACGAATTGAGGGACGGATATTGTTTGTGCTGACGTTAATGCTGGTGTCTGAAGCGCTTCTTTTTGCCCATTTGAAGGAACAGGTTGAAGCTACTTTGAAGGAACACGGGACGGATAATCCTCCTTCACCTGCGCAACTTTTTACTATCGCGAATAAGCCCGATGTTGGGAATATTCATTTCGTGCAAAAGGTCTTCCAAGGCCCATTTGAGGTATGTAGTATATAACGCTACCCCACTGAAACACCCCCAGCTGACTGTGGAAATGGAAAGTTCGACATTCTTTTCTCATCTGGCTCGTCGCCTGAACCCCTGACTTGTAGGTTGAACCCATTTTAGCCACGTTACAAATGGAGAGGATATAAACCGTTGTCTAATACCTCACAGCAACATCACTCACCGAAGAGATTAAAACCGCTTCAGCCTTGTTCTCTGAAAAGTACAAGAAGATATTTTCTCCCGTGGCCCCCTTTAACGTGCCAAAATACATGGAGTTTTCGAAAGCCATGTTTTCGAACTTGGTTGGTGGTATCGGATATTTCTATGGTGATTCAGTTGTCGACCAATCCAATGCACCAGAATACGAAGAGGAAAACGAAGGGTTTTGGGAAGAGACAGAAGAAGCACGAGCCCGGGCACAGCCAAGCCTAGTTGGCCCTTCAGAACTGTTTACAAGTATCCCGTCCCGGCCATTCTTCCCCCGTGGCTTCCTCTGGGATGAAGGGTTTCACTTGGTCCCTGTTATTGATTGGGATCTCGACTTGACGTACGTTTTAACGCTGAACCAGATTCTAATGGCAATTGCTAACAGGTGGTAGTTTGGAAATAACGAAGAGCTGGTTCAATCTCATGGATGAGGATGGATGGATTGCACGCGAACAGATCCTAGGCCCCGAAGCCCGTAGCAAGGTGCCCCAGGAATTCCAGGTTCAATATCCACATTATGCAAATCCTCCAACACTGTTCATGATTATCGAGGCATTTGTGGAGAGAATGCAGTTAAATAAGCATGAAGGCCGGAAACAAGCTGAGGCGCACGGGTTACCGTCCGGTATCCGTTCGGAATATTTGGAACACCCGGAGCTTGCCGTTTCGTACCTTCGCTCCCTCTACCCTCTACTTAAACGCCAGTATTTCTGGTTTAAGAAAACACAGTGGGGTGATATTAAATCATATGATCGGGAAGCTTTCTCTACGAAGGAATCCTACAGATGGCGAGGACGATCTGTGCAACACATTCTAACATCCGGGCTTGATGATTACCCGAGACCTCAGCCTCCCCATCCTGGCGAACTCCACGTAGATTTGATTAGCTGGATGGGAATGATGACCCGTGCGATTCGACGGATTGCTGAAGCCTTGGATGAAACCGACGATGTGCAAGAATTTAAGGCATATGAGACTGCGATCACTCGAAATATCGATGATCTCCATTGGGACAAAGATGCTCAAACTTATTGCGATGCAACCATTGATGAATATGAGGAGCATGTGCATGTTTGTCACAAGGGATACGTATCTCTTTTCCCATTTATGACGGGACTGATACCTGCTGACAGCCCGCGACTGGGTCCTATTTTGGATCTTATCCAGGATCCAGAGGAGCTGTGGAGTGACTACGGTATTCGTAGTTTGAGCAAAAAGGACAAGTTTTATGGAACAGCGGAGAACTATTGGAGAAGTCCCATCTGGATTAACATTAACTACTTGATCCTCAAGAACCTTCTTGTAAGTCGAAATCGAATCTGGGAGTTCTATTATGACTGAAGTTCTTTCCAAGAGCACACTACTAACCTTCTTGGAAAAACAGGATGTCGCCACGGTTTCTGGACCACATCAAGAACAAGCACGCCAGATTTATATCCAACTCCGCAAGAATATTGTCGACAATGTCTTTAATCAGTGGAAAAGGACTGGTTTTGCGTGGGAGCAGTATAATCCCGAGACCGGCGCTGGTCAACGAACGCAGCATTTCACCGGATGGACGAGTTTAGTGGTCAAGATGATGGTCATGCCGGATTTGAGCACAAACCAGAAGACCGGCCATGAGGAATTGTAAGAGTATCATCTAAAAGGGGTATTTTTATTTATACATAGACATAAAACGGTTCCTGGTTTTCGGGTGGGATACCCATGATAGATAAATGTTATAGCAAGATGAATGTAACATATGATGTTAAATCTTGTAAAAGACGCCAGCGCCGGACTCCTGCCAACCCGTGTATTTCCAACAGCCATCATTATCTCATTAATAAGCGTGTTTCTTTATCTTCTTCGATCATAGTCCTCTTTTCGCCTGGAACGGTGATCATGATGGCTACGACGCTCAGCGGGAGAATAACTCCGCTCACGACGGGGATGTTTCTCCTCTCGCTTTCTCTCTCGCCTTCGATCTCGACTCCGCGATCTAGATGGCCGTCGATATCTTGTATTAGGGGCCCGATCACCCGACCTCGAACGATGCCTCCGCCTCTCAGTCGACATCGAGCGGCGCCTGTGTGCTGCCCCACGATCGCTATCTGGAGATCTAGAGCGCCGTCTCCGTCTTCCATGGTGCTCATCATCTTTTTCATGTCTCCTACTCCTTCTATCTCTTTCTCCTCGACCTGTATCCCTACTCGCATCTCTCCTTCGACGATCGCCACCCCCATCGCGCCCACTCCGGGCTCGCTCTCCTCGCCTGCCACGTCGCTCCATCCCAATATCCGGGCCAACCATTTCATACCCAGTCCCTTCCATCATATCTCCCTGATCTCCAGCCTTCATCCCGCCCATCCCCCTAAAAACCCCAAACCCAACGCCCCTGGAGCCGTCATCATTCCCCGCTCCCCCGTCCGCAGCACTTGCCTCCTGAATAGCCCTCTCCACCTCTTTTCCCCCCAGTGGCGTCATATTTGCATTTTGAGCGCTTTTGGGGGCGACGGGTAAACCTAACGCACGCGCCAGCGCCTCCTGCTCAGCCTCCTTGATGCGATTGATTTCCTCCTCGCGCTCGGCGCGTCGTTTCGCTGCGGCTTCTTCTGGGGAGTCTTTGGGGTCGTCGTCTCCCTTGGCATACCAGGATAGATCTCGATTTTGCTGCCATCGACCGACGGGAGCCATAAGGGAGTGGCCCAGGTAGTTTTCGCGGTGGGTGGAGGTCTGGACGTCGGACCATTTGAAGGAGTCGCGGCCGCCACTGTTAGAGCTCAGTTAGGTTTTGGGTTTCGGTTTTGTATTATCTTGAGGGTAACTTCTTTTCAACTGGGGTAAATACGCGTGGGAGTGCTTACCGACTGCCTTCCTTTCGAATACTTGCCACGAGATCCATGATTACTGGAGGGGGGTGTTTCTTGTATCAAGCTTAGAGGATGGCTGAGCTTGAGCTTGGAAGTTGAATCGTCGCGATTCATGTGACTTATGTGAACTGTGAGCGCACGGACCATACTATTCTCACTTCTGGGGTAGTTATGGTGACCTAACCCAATGGAGATTAGTGGATTGTAGCTATGACCTCACTTGCCGACTTCAATATCAACATTGGAACTCTCGGCTTCGAAATCATTTCTGTACGGAAGGCGATACGGGGTTCAGAAATCGTTATGCGGTGTTGCCCTGGGGTTTGTTTAGCTCTTTCACATCCTCCATGTGCGGTACATGATTGCAAATTCATACTGATAGCTTTGACTCCCCTCTGCGCCCTAGTTTTGCCAACCGTTCCCAAGGAGGCTGGTTGAGATGAACATCTCTCATTTTTTCCCTCATCTCCCTATCCTTTACACCTAGTTAGCTGTTTAAGGTTAGAGCAGCTGGTGTGTATAATTTCTATTGATGTTGAAGTGAGCTTTTGAATTTCCTGCTACAAGCGTTGGTGGTTTCCATGGCGGGGCGACATTCGAGCCCGGGGACGGGAGGCCCGCTTGGTCGCCTCCCAGTTGAAGAGCGTGACGAAACGATTCAAGTAAAGGAGAATGGAGTCGAGATAGGCAGGGAATATGTATGACACCGTCCGTGATACGCCAGTAGTAGACTGGTAAACCCTTCGAGAAGATTTGATCTAGGCTAATCGCATGGCAGTTTCCAGGGTATGTCCACGGCGTAAAAACAATACATGGTAGTCTGAGCATTCTACTAATGAATATATTCAAGAGGATATGATGCATCTCATCCCAGGCCTGCTTACTGGCGAAATAATTTGGTATGGTGCCTTGTTCCAGCTCCACGTCCCTTGGCCGCTACATCAGTTGACAAGGCCGTTTCCAGACCGCTCTATCACAGCACCGTAACCTTTATTTTGTGGCCTTTGAACATCAGATCTACGTATACCAACCTTCTGGTCGCGGGCGGGCGCTTGCACCGAAGCCAGCAATGATAGTAACCCCAGTTCCAAAAAATCCTCGTGCGCCCGGTTACATCACACGGCATAAGCCACATGTTATAAACGCCATTCGTGTTGAGGATCTCGGCCATGAGGAGATATTACTTCTTGCTACTGATTCCGGTAATGTTGCAGCCTATCGGACTGAGCGTATATTTGCGGTCATCGAGGAAGCTAAGGTGACTGGGAATGGCAAGCCGACCGAACTTGGTGAACTTGTCGATTGCTTTTTTAGTGACTGGGTAGGCCAAAGTGCCTGGGGCCTTGCGGTCCACAAGGCTGCCAGAATGATTGCAGTAAGCTCCAATTCGTGGTGTATTACTGTTTTCGCTTTTGCCTTGGTGGGTCATGCATCCGTTGCGGGCGATGCTACAAAGAGTTCGAAGCCTACCCATTCATCTGCCACGGCTAGTCAATCTTTAGAGTGGACGAATGTGAGCTCAGAGTCACAGTATAGCGTACTCCGGCGGATAAGTCCAGATAAACGTCGGGCCTGCAACATTCGGTTCACTCTAGTTGGCCACAAAAAGAATATTCCTAACATTGGCTTCCTGAACTGCGATCTGGATCCCGAAGGTGATTGGTTGATTAGCACTGATATCAGTAACAAACTTATGATGTTCAATATCTGGGAATATCCGACTCCCGTGAAAATCATCGATGTTCAGCAGGACCCACCAAACCATCCGGGTCGGGTGCAAGACAAGTAAGCTTTTTACTACATCCCTTAAGGCGAAATCTCTAACCCACTTGACTTTAGCCGCCAACTGGGGTGGAACGTTTTGGCTCTCGATCCACGGAGTTTCAGACCCAAAGCGACCCTGAACGAGGCCTGTGGTGGCACTCCCCGCAGGCATCCCCATAATGAAGATGTTTACGACTTGAGTGCCCTTGCTCAACACATTCGATCTGATTATACCCGAGAGGATTCACCACATTTGGATGCCGTCGCTGATGAGTCAGATGATTCATCGGACGAGACATTCTCACTAGGATCTGATATCCCTTCTCCACCGGACTCGCCCAAGGCCAGCGGGGAGATGAGTTACGATCGTTCCTCACCGCCCCGTCCAGTATGTGAGGATGAAGCGAGCGAAAATGAGAGTGATGAGAAGGGCTTTGGGAATCTTGAGGGCGAGGAAAATGTGGGTATAGATGGAAGCACTGAGGAAGGGTCAGTGGAGGATATTCCTTCAAATAGTGACCCTAACCCCCTCCTAGTGACATGGCCTTCGCTTCAGGGTGATCCACCGGGGCAAACAGCTGACTCTGAGTTTGTTGACGATCTCCTTCTTTCTGCAATTGACACTGCGGAGGACATGCCTAGCAATGATGATGATCATGACGCCCAAGAGGGTGTCGGCGACGATGATTATGAACCTATGGACGTACACTGGGATGCAGGAGAAGAGGAAGAAGAGGAAGAAGAAGAGGATGTGGAGGAAGAGGATGACAGCCTAGCCGGTGAAGAAGAGTATAACTACGAATACGCCGCCTTCCAATACGGCGGAAGCAATGGTGACAACTCTCTCGTAGAAAGTCTTCAGCAACATAGTCAAGGTCGCAGCTCTTTCGATGAAATCTTCCCCGATATTTCAAGCTGGCTTTCCGGCGCCGAAGATCTCGAACGCGCCAAACCCCCATTCGCAGACTTCCCCATTCTCCATTTCACTCAAAACGCTATCCGCATGTTCCCCCATCCATTCGCCAAAAAGTCTTCCATCATCCTCCGTGACGCTCTGGTCCAAGATCTGCACGATGTCCCTCCAAATCTCGAAATGGTCGAGCGGTTCAACATAGTAAACCAGATCTCAGAGCTTGGCATCGTCCTGGCAGCTTCCCAAAAGGGGCGTGTCGGAATATTCTCTCTGACCGAACATCCTGATGGCATGGCGTTTAGGCTAGACCATATCATTCCATCCCAAAGTCAGGAACGAGAGGGTGACCGACCTTTAGTTCAAATTGCGGGAATGGCAGTCGGTCCGGTGGAAAACCATCTCATCCCGCTCGACGAAATCAGCTCCTCCTCTGCGTCCTCTCCAATGGGGGAAGACAACCACGCCACTGCCACTGCTCCTACCCACTCTCATCATTCACACCACAGCCATAGTAAGAGAAGACCTGCCGGGGAAGCTCGAGCAGGAGCGAAAGTGGAAATTAGCCCTCCAACCCCTGACCACCACGAGGACGCCTCGCTAGCCCGCCAAGAGCAATGGCACGGCATCGAGTTCTCACGCCGCTACCGCCTCCTAATAATGTACGCAAATTTGACCATAATGCACTATGAGCTCTTCTATGACTGGCCCACAGACATGATGGGGCCTCACGGCCGGCTCCTGCATGAGGTTGGCAGGGGATCTCTGCTGAGGCCGTGAATACAAAACAGCTGTTAAAAAAAACAGAAAAAAGAATTGAAATCATCGTCCTCATCAATGTGATGTCTATTTCTTTAGCGATACCACTTTTACCCCCTTTTTTTGGTGATTCTTCTCGGCTTTATCCTTTCTCATCCTGCTTATATTCGATATGGGGCTTGGATTTTTAATGTGTCACCTAACCGGAGCGGCATGTAGTTTATTCGAGCGTTTTACTTTAGTTATTTACCTCGATTATTTTTATCCCTAGTGAATTGATATTTCACTAAATTGTTGCCCCTATAAACAGAGGGCACTGAAATTGAAATTGCTGGTATAGACTGCGTCCTCTTAAGCCGTACATATGTACTCTCTAAAGCACTTTTCCAAATCTATCTATGACCTCTGCGCTCCGAACTGGATAATATCTACGTGACCATTTAGCTGCAATTAACGTGGAAAATGACTAGAGAGCGAGTTTAGCTCCTGGCGCCAACACAAGCGGTAACTACAGGATGATTTAGCTATCAGATAGATAATATCCAACGACGACACTATCTCGGACATTTATAATTTAAGCCTATGTAGGTGGAGAGTTGAAGGGGGATGGGAAAAGGTGTGGTCTTAAGATCAACCACGAGGGAATGCATATGTATGTATGTGAGATAGGGGCAATGTATCGTGGTTACTGGCTTGGCTCTCTGTAGATATTACAATGATATATATATATATATATACGAGATTATAGAGGTGTGTATTCGATCGACTGAACGATGTGGTGTGTGCTTTTTACCCATTACCTACGGGATAACATGGCAGGTATCTAAACATATGAACAGTGGGGAACAAAGGTGCGTGAAACATTTTATTTGTGGGATGTTGGGGGTATAATAGTGCAGTACATATGTGTGTGAAAGGGGAAAAAAGAAGACAATGTCCTAGAGATAGTTAAAAGCTGTACATGGGGGGAATATGGGATAATTCGTAAAAGGTATTTTTTTTCAGGTTGAATCATATCGCATGCAAACGTGCCACATCGCTGCCAAATAATCGCAAATAAATAGTAAAAAGAAAAAAAAAACATGGAGAAGACAAATAAAACGAAATATACACAATCCAAAACCCTTCCCTGTAGGCTGGAAATACATATAGAAGAAAAGAGGTAGGACGATATTTGGGATATATCCAAGCACACGCTGTCGAAGGTGTGTGTGTGTGCGCTAAACACGAACTCTTTAATTGTAGTTTCTGACTTGACGCATTGTATCAAAAATCTTCCAGCTCATCACTGTCCCATTCATCCTCTTGGTCATTCTGTACCAGCTCCAAAAACCGCTGTAATCCAGGCATCTGTCTCGGGGGCGGGGGTGCATTCGGCGGGTTACGTTGCAGACCTCGCACCTCGGCCATTGCTTGAACCTGCAACTGTCGCTCCGCGGCCGCAGCACGGGCTGCATCGTTTGGACGACGGCCATTTTGCTGGTTGGCATTGGCACCGGGGGGTACTGGTGCGGGCGGTGGTGCTCGAAATCGTGCTACGTTTGGAGGAGCTGGTGCTGGGGGAGGTGGAGGATGTCGTTGATGTTGTTGATTTTGGTTTCGTGCGCGGTTGTTCGCTCCCTGCCCGTTGTTGTTGTTGTTGTTGGCGGTTTCGGCGGCGATTTCCCGCTCAAGGTCTTCTGCGTCATCATCCTCACTGTCCATCTCAGCTTGTATTTGTGCAGCAGCAGCATCCCAGTTCGGTCCACCACCTGGTCCGGAATCGTGACCTTCCTCCAATTCCCAAAGACGCATATAGCAACTACTTTCCGGAGCGTTGAAGTGGCTGTACGGGTTGGATTCGAAGAGCCAGCTTGAGCATAGGTAACAGAAGTGGGTGTTGCATTTGAAACAGATCATGTGGTTGCAACCCATTGCTTTCTGGCAGCGAGTATCGCATGTTGGGCACGGTGCTGTGTACAGCTTGATGTATTCTTCGTTTGCCTTCTCCGCTGCTGATAATTCAGCTGCTCTTCGTGGATAGCAGAAGGCCAGCTCGCCATGCCAGCCCTTTTTGCAGACGCAGCAGAATGCGTAGCTGCAATCCTCACATACTGAGAGACGTTCTGACTTTGGTGGAAGCTGATCTTCTGTCCCAAGGGGATCAAATGGGGTGCGTGAGTTTTCGTCATCCTCATCGTCTGATAATTCCATCTCCTCGTTGATCGAATACGTCGTCTTCGGATGCCGTTTTGAGCGAGCGGCACCCTGGCACCATTGGCGAGGACAATAAATAGTTGTTCTATCCGCCTCCAGTTTCCGTTTCCTTTTGAAGTGGACGTAGCGTTGGACAACTTCCTGGTCGAGTGGAATTTGCAAAAGCTCACTTGGATTAAGGGATCGATCCTTCTTCCTTGGGCGCCCAGGAGTCAGGCCTTCCAGCTGTTCGTCTTGTGGTCCATTTGCTGAGTCTCTTCCGCACTCCGGGGCCAAACACTTCACCTTGTCAACATCTCCTTCTTTTATGCAAGTGTTATAAAACCCTTGAAGACAATTTATGCAGAAAACATGAGAACAGAGCAACATTCTATGGCAACTCGCCCCCTTCTTAGGTTCCAGACAAACACCACATTCGAAAGTTTCCTGTTCAAATTTTTGTCGCTGAGTTTGCATGTCAAAATCCATAAGTGCAACTTTTAAATCTCGCGACAGGGTAACGGGCGATTCGGGATCGGACGAGAGATCGAATGACCGCTCGCCTAGTTGTTGTAGATGATCGATATATGCAAATATGACCACATCCTTCCCGCATTCCTCCCATAATCTCTTGCCATCAGTTACCAGTTCAGCGACCTTTGATGGTGGTAACCAATCTGGATTCGTCGTGATGGAAAAGTGAGGAGGCGCAAGGGCGGGATATCCATCCGGAATTTCGATTTCCAGCCTGAGCGGCGGAAGATATGAGAGGTAACATGGCACTACTTCTTCTGCATCTGCATGCAAAGTATTTCCATCCTCACGAGTGCTGAGAGACGCCGGCGGAGTTGGGAGTGATGATTGTGGTCGCTGGAATATGACCTTTAAGGGCTTGGTGGGAGAGACAGGAAGCTCAAGAAAAGCCTTGAATTTCGAATCGGGGTCTATAAGAATTTCAGGGTATATTGCGGCAATGGACGACAGCTCAACGGCCCGTTCGTCCTCGCACAGGTCGTCCATTACTTATTCTCGTTATATTTTTTATCGGTGCTCCTTATCGCGTTTTCTATCGTCACAGAGGGGTAGCGGGGTTCGCGGCGGCGAGAGCTTTGATTGGGGAGATGGACACGAGTGGCTGCACGTAGGCTGTTAGAATCCAAGGTTGACTCATTCATTCCCTAGGCAGAAAATCAAAGCAGAGCCGTTTCAAAGAGATCCGCAGGGCAAAAGAAAAGAAATGGCCTCCATACCTTGACTGTAATCCTGTCATCTCGCCATTGCGGGAGGAGGTTTGGGACGGAGGTTTCTGGGGTGAATATCGGGAGGATCGCACACGGATTTCTGGAGGGAACAGGCGTAAATAGATATAAATACTTGAGGGATATTGTTTGCCTCTTCTAATATATGCGGATTTTGTCAACAAAAGAAAAATGAACAAGCAAGCTGTGGATGGAGGAAGGTGGAAAGTTATATTAATTTTTTTTTGCCGCATACTTCGACAAATGAACTTTCCTGCCCAACCTTAGTAAGGCATCACCACCACGCCGCAATTTAGTTCCTTTTTCTTTCTTCGTGTCGGGGTTTCTCCTTTTGCTAGAATATTCCCTGTCTTGTCGTTTGCTTAGCCCGCACTGTATCCATTCCGTAGCGACGTTTCGCCCTCGTACCAGGCTCATCGCGCGCGAGGTCTGGCGGAGGCCTCTTGAAGGTTCCTTAGTTAACTATTTATTGACGACCAGCGTTGGTGAACGATATCAAGCATCTGCTAACTAATGCTACATGCGCACTAATAACTATCGCGGAACGGTCGCTCATTGATTTGTTAAATATTATGGAATGCCATAATACGAACTATATTTGACCCCGATCTCTCACTTTGGCCACATTTTTGTTTTGATCTTCCATTGTTCTAGCCCTTTAACCATCTAGACGTATCTATCAGCACATACGGAGTACATACATCGCCAATTCTAACCTGTCCGCGAGGCTTCAACTCGAGATGGCTGGGATGGAAGTCCCTCTGGCATCGCTGTCGCTAACCCATGTCCATTATGTGAGTGTGTCCTCCCCCGTTCTTTTGACGCCGCATTCCATTCTTCCAACTCGGAAACTGACATTCCTCCCGCGCGGATAAATATCTCTTAGAACCCGGACGACCCCATATCCCTCGTTTCTGCCTTCCTAGCTCTAGTTCCCCAGGCAATATGCATCATTTATGTTACTCTTATCTGGGCGACGCGCGAGGTCGAAGTTTTGCTTATGTTCGCCGGCCAGATGCTATGTGAAGGGTTAAATTTCTTCTTGAAGCGGCTGATACGCGAGGAGAGACCAGCTCGTATGTTGTTATCTTCCCCGTAATGGCTTAATTTTCGTTTTCCTGCATGAACTCTACGAATAAATGAGGCTAATTTGGCTTATTTTCGAACCCCAATAGAGATGTTTGGGAAGGGCTACGGCATGCCATCTTCACACTCCCAATTCGTCGCTTTCTTCTCCCTCTCACTTACATTGTTCCTCCTCGTTCGACATGTACCCGACCTTTCTACCAACCGTTCCGCGTCTACATTTATGCAACGGGCAGCGCTTTCAGCTCTAGCCTGTGTATGTGCTGGTGCAGTCGCCCTCAGCCGTGTATATCTCAATTATCACACGCCGAAGCAGGTTTTGGCGGGCGGCGCTGCAGGAGTGGTCTGCGGGATATCATGGTTCTTGTTCTCTAGTTACCTGCGACGGGAAGGCTGGATTGATTGGGCTTTGGAAACGCAGCTAGCGAGAATGGCTAGAATGCGCGATTTGCTTATTCAAGAAGACCCGGTGGAGGCGGGTTGGCAACGGTGGACGGAGAGGAGTGTTGCATCCAAACGGGCCTCTAAGGCTTCTAGTAAGCTTAATTGACGATGTCTCTGGTTGGCTGAGGTCTGACATTGGAGTTTTCTAATTTATTTGCGTATATACACATTTGAGCTATTATTTGGCCTAATCATGCCTTGTTGAGCGTTGTCTGCGCATTGGCTGGTGTATTTATAGCATTTTCTGCCCTGCCCCCTTTTTCTAGACCTGTGGACGTGTAATCTGTACATTACATATACATAGAATAGTGTCCTCTTGAGCTGCATAAACCAATGCAACTCCTTCCATACAATACCGAGCGATTAAACAATCCAATTTGTCCATGATTCTCCTTGAGAGCTGGCCGCAGTGACAGAAGAATCATATCACGTGACCTGTCTCGGAATTTATTTCATCCGGATCCTGTGTTGTATCCCTTTCATCAACATCGAAGGAGCTTGAAGCGGAGGATATTCTGATATCAAACACAGCATCAGTTCGGTGAACCCAAGTTATGGGTAATTTGAAGACAACTCGCTATCGACATACCCGTTGACCATGAAGGATTCTGCCTCAGAATCTCTGCGTTGTGGCTTCTTGCCCTTACTTTATATCCCGTCTTTGGAGTGAGACCAAGCAAGACAGCCGGTGACCACCACAAATAATATTCGAGTTTCTTCTCTGTGTTGCGAGTTATAAATACATATTCCTTTACAAGTTAGAATATCTGGCATTTGTCCCGTTTTAGAAACACAACGGACAATGGATTCTCCATCGAAGTCTCGGCGTTCCGACATACCGGAGCACCATATTGTCCACGCCGATGAGATTGACCAGTTAGGGACTGATATTTCCACAGTTCCCGATGATCAACTCATGCCGGATCTGGTAGAGGGTTTCAAAGCTGACCAAGCTCGCAAACCTGATCCCAACGACTTTCCTGGCCTTCCCCAACGCCATGGACGAGAACCAGTGCGCCCGGAATTGCGTAGGGATGCAAGTGCGGCCCCACCACCGCCCATGAAGCCACCGCCGCCAGCGCCTGTGCAGCAGAATATAGGGTCTCCAACGGATTCCTTGAGTCTAGCCCAGCTGCGGAAACTTGTCCACGAGATGCCCAGGCCTGACCAGCCTGCTTATGCATTTGAATACGCCGACTGTCAGTCATTTCCGAAGGAGGTGGATGAGTGGTTTCAGTACAATGAACCGGATCGTCTGATGCTGCTGGGGTCCAAGGCTTCCTTTGAACAGAACTGGTCGGAGTTTTGCCAAAAGCTTACGAGCCCCCCGGCGGTTTCTGAGGCTTCATGGGTTGATGTTAGCGAGGAGATTCGTGCGAGCTTCGCTACCCGTATGATTGGGTCTCTCGATCATCCAGATTTGTTCACCCGTATTGAAGCTCTCGAGGTTGTCTGTTATATTATAACAGGGGCTTGGGCTGTTACCGCAGGCAAAGTTTCGGAAGATCCTCCGGCTGGATTTTCAAAATTTGAATCATTGGAGGAGTGTCCAAAGCCAAGGTCGATGCAGATTAAATGGATGGTAAATAATATATTGCTTGTGCAAAAGTGTGGTGGAATTCCAGTATTATTTAAGGCCATGAAACGGATTTTTGAGAAGGACCAGTTAGTGAATCCATCTACCAAAGATACCATCTTTGTATTTTGCGTCTTTAGTTTTTGCTAATATGTGTATGCCAGGCCAATAACAAGCACGGATGCGAAATTTTTCGAGACGGAAAACGGAACGGCTGCGTACTATGCGGCTCGTGAGAGAGAAGCAAATCTCATCTTGACTGCTATGTACCTAGTCGTAGAGGTGGCTCGCATACAGGAGCAATCGAACCCGAATCAACCTGATTTGAAGAATGATATTGGTACGTTTTTGATTACTATCTTCCCTCCAGAACTGTTTAAATTATAGCTGACTGTTCCTTCGAAAGCTGCGTTAAAACCGAATATCCTTGTTTTCCTCGTCGAAATTATTGCTCGATTGCGCTGGGAAGATGCCACCAGCGTTCCATTAACTCGAGTACGTTTAAATCCCATTTTCATCTAAAGTATATCGTCCTAAAGGTTTCTAGGTTATCCTCCTGCTATGGAAATGCCTTCTGCTATTATTCGGAGGGTCCGACAGCTTAGCGCGAGTGAAAGCAGCTCTGGAGCCTAAGTATGATGCCTTGGAAGATGCGTCGAAGTCTTCCAAGTTACCAGTTCTTACTGCTTCTCCGCTCGATTATCATATTTTCCGACAAGAAATTACCTCCAAATACCCAGCATACAACCCTCCTCCTCCGCTAGTACCCTTTGAGCTGGAAAACAATTCTATACTTCCCCCTTTACCAAGCCATTCCAGCAGATATAATTCAGGATCAACATTATTTTCTGGCATTGGACCGGCCTCACTAAGCGGAAACGGGTCTATCCTTCACCAGTCCGTGCACATTGCGACCCCCGCCCCATCACCTCCGCCGTCACCCATGGGGCCAGGTGGAAAAGGGGGCAAAAAACAAAATTATCAAACCAACCAACATTTCCCTTTCATGTATCCGCCCCTTGACCAAACTAGTAACGATATTGGTGGAAAGGGAAGCAGCGAAGTTCAAGATAGAGTCGTGGGTAAGAAATGGGAAGGAAGTGATGTACCTGCCTCTATAATCGAGGCTGGCCAGCTGTTCTCCAGTCGAATGAAGATGACGAGAGCGATGCGCCAACTCTGGGAGGAACGAGAGAGATTCCTCAAATATGATAGAGGCTGGGATGCCACGGAATTTGATGATGATAAGGCGCCGCCTGACTGGCTGGCTGATCTTGAGTCTGAATCGGAGGAGACGAAAGCAGAAAAGAAAAAACCCGACGTAGGTTTCCAACATGTGAAGGAATCCGATGACCCATATGTCCAGGAACGCTTAGATGCTGTCGAAGACTTCTATGTAAGTTTAACTTATCCGCTCTTATCTCATGTATCCCCTAACTGACGTCCACATTTTACAGAGCCAAGCTTTTCCAAATCTACAATCCATAGTCATTGTCCTTTTGAAAGAGATTTTAATAAATATCACAGAAGCTGCGGCATTGCAGTCAAAAACAAACGGACACAATGGCTTCAGACAAGGGTGAGATCTCTTGGTTCCATAGAAAATCGTGAAAATCCGAAAAGCTAACACTGTTTTCTTATTAGCCCCCAAAAGGCATCTTTGTTCGATGATACGGCTGCACCGAATTCAGCTTCCCAAGATATGGAACGGGGAGACGACAATCAATGCAGTGAAGAACTTGACGCCATCAGACACCGAGAAATAACTTCCAGTGCTATTTCAGGGTGCCTTTTAATCATGCTGAAATGGCTCAAGCGGTCGCGTATGTTCTAGTTCCAGCTCTGGACGTTGCTTTAAGTCGGATATTTTGCTAACATAATTCCCAGATATACTAAAATTCGAATACATGACACAATTACTACTCGACTCCAACTATCTTCCTCTTATATTGAAAATGTTCATCCATCAGGAGATCGATAGGGTTGTTGCACAGCGAAATGATCGAGATGATTTGAGGTATGTTGCCTAGAGCTGCGCCTACAACAATGGCTGAGCTTAATTGCTAATTTGATTAAGCTTTTTCCACTTCTGCCACGTCCATTCTAACCAACCCCCGGAAATTGCAACTTCACCCGAACCGGAGGAACCCGATAGCGAGGACGATGCGGCCCCACCCCCTATTCCTCGCAATGCCCGGCCCCAGCAATCTACACCAGATAGCTCCGCTCGCCCAGCATCGCCACAAAAGTTACAGTCCAATCCTCCCGACCGCCCTCCACCTCTCCCCGAAGTCGATGAGTTAGGCTACCCCAGCGCGCCCGCACCCGCAGGGCCGATCACCACCTACTCCTTCCGAAATTTCTTCTCGTCGATTAACTTCTTGCACATAATGCAGAAAATCACCCGAGACAAAGCGCACAGGTGCCTGCTACTCGTCCAGTACAAATCCAGCAACATCCTACGGAAGGGGATCAAGGTTCCCGATCCACGTCTTCGCCTTTACACGCTCAAGCTAGTGAAGTCGCAAGTCCCTTACTGCGGGCGGAAATGGCGCCAGAGCCACATGCGCGTCATCACGGCCATTTATCTATATTGCCGTCCGGAGCTGCGCGACGACTGGCTGGCTGGAAGTGATGTGGATGCCGAGGTTGAAGAGTCATTGCCCATGGAGCAAACGCTGCGTGGGCTCACGCACTGGTGGCACCTGCGCAAGTATAAAGATACGATGGCGTTTGATGACGGGAACACATTAATGGATGAGGAGCGAGATTTCTTTGTGCGTGAGCTGGAGAACATGGGGTGGGGGATGACCGGGGATGAGATGCTGAATGCGGCTAGTGAGGAAGGTGAGCCGATTCCGGGGGTTAATGGCGCTGAATGGGGAGAGCCTGGGGCGATGCAATCGGAGAATTGGTGAATAGGAAGACAGCCGCTTCTTTTTATTTTTCCCCCTTCCCATTAGATGCCTAGGTTAGGCTTGCCTTCTATATATGATTCCTTTTCGTGTTGTGATGTTCGTGCGTTCAAATCCTGCTTTTGTTTCGTTGGGACGAATTATGGATTATGAAAAAGAATAGCAGTTTTAGAGGCTGCAGTTTTCCTTCTTCGTTCCTCGGTTGCTTGTTCTATATTTCGTAACTTGCTTTCTCGTTCTCCTTTGTGCTTGTTTCTCACGTTTGGCTGATGGTCAGTTTTAATTTGATATCCAAGATGTTCAGCGGCTTGTTTCTGCTACAGTTAGTTCCAAAGGATATGGATCATTGCCTTTGCTCAGTCTCAACATAGTTAATCTTACTGTTGTCAGAGAGGTGTGTAAGTCATAGCGCCAACGAAAGCCACATCATATCCTATCTAAATGAGCCACTCCGACCCTATCCGCTTCACGATTCAACGCTTCAATTTCTGCTTGCACATATGGAATCCCTTCTTCCCTCCTCCTCTGCGCAGTTAACAGCTCAATTTCACCTGGATAGTAAATCCTATCGACCCCTTCCATCTTCTCCCCGCCAACGACCCTCTGGTACAGGTAATCCATCCGCGCTTTAAACTCCTCCAAATCCATGAACAAGTCAGGTTTAATAGCCACAACGAAATGGCCCGCATCGGCCTCCTTTGACGTATCATATGGGCCCGTAACATGTCCGGCAAACGACGAACCAGACAGAACCCCCGAGAACACATCCATCATTATCGCCAGTGCCGACCCCTTCGGCCCACCCATTGGCAACATCACCCCCTTCAACGCCGCAGCAGGGTCCGTGGTCGGCGCACCATTTCCATCCAGCGCCCAGCCCTCCGGAATCTTCTCTCCCCGCCTTTGGGCTTTGTAGATTTTGCCTCTGGCAGCAA
>LDEV01001908.1:0-49333 GCA_001014755.1 Blastomyces silverae | reverse complement strand
ACAAGAGCGGCCTCGGCGTCGGTCTGTACGCCATCATCATCCTCCTGGGCGCCATTGGATACGGCGCCTATCAATATCTGCTAGAGAATGGGACTATTAAGGCATAGATTTCCTTTTTGATTTGAGTTGATTCTTTTGAGTTTTGGTTTTCGGGGTTTTATTTCTCTCTCTGTGTGTGTGTATGTGTTGTGTGTGAGTGTGTGTGTTGATTTATTGATTCATTGCTTTCACTGGGGGTTTTCATTCTCAAACATATATTTTGCGCGCGCGTTGTTCTTAGTGTTTTGTTGTCAGATATTATTGTGATTTTTGATACATTTTTTAAAAACGAGAGGATGTACTTTTCTGTTAGAGAGCTTTTTTTTTTGTTCCTTTTTTCTCTTTCTGAAGTGTACTGAGATGTAGAGATAGAGAGAGGAGGAGGGGAGGGTTGAATTGAAGAAGAAGAAGAAGAAGAAGAAGAAGAAATGATATACAGACAAGATGTGGTTTAAAAAAAAAAGAAAGAAAGAAAGACACAAATTTACTCGAGAAAACCATCGCCATTTGCAGTTCCGTTTCCATCCATCTATGTCTTCCCCTTGTCTTGTCCCTTTGATAGCTATATATCTCCTCTCCTCCCCTCTCCTCCCGTTTTCATGCCCCTTCTTCCGTTCCACCCCCCCTTTCCTTCCCCCTCGATCTGTTGAGAGTCCTCTATCTATAAAAACCGCAAACTAGCCAGTCTTCTTCCTTGTTTTTATAGCTATTTATTTTTCTCTTGCCCTCTCATGCGTGTGTGTGGTATGCGCATGGGTATGTATATAACAGGTTTATCTTGCGCTTTCAGTGACCTACACCTACACCTACCCGTTTTATCCGGCTGGCCTTGGAAGCGCGTGGGGGAGGAGGAAGGGGGACGGGAAGCGAGGCATGTGAATCTACTTTTTTTTGTTGTTCTGGTCATTTATCATTATCTTTTATTTAACTTATGTATTTTCTTAATTCTTTCATTTTCTCGGGAATAGATGTTAGTTAGTTAGATATTAGATATACATGCATACGTACAAAGATTTGATTGAGGTATTGAACTATTTAACCTGATGAGCATTATTCAGCACTCAATTAATAAATCCAATAAATCAAATCAATCAAATCAAATCAAAGCTGAAACTAAAACCAAAGCCAAAACCGCGCAAAGCTGTCGTCCTTATTGTTCATTCCTCAATAAGACATCACCTTAGCTTAGGCCCCCTGATTTGATAGATATGTAGATAAATAGGCCCGTATAGATATGTATGATAGACACAATCTGATCACAAAAGAAAGAAGATACATAGAACCTTTCCCGTGAAAGATCCCCTCCCCCCTCATTCCAGTTGTCATTAGCTAATTATCATGATTGGTATAACTAGTTATAGTTATCAACTCGGCATGCATTATTTTATTCAGAGGAGGGCGCAGAAATAAAGAGTCTGGTTGGCAGTTGCGGGGGTTTAGAGTTTCTCTCAATAGTGGATTCCACGCTGTAGGTAGTTAGTTAAACATGCCTCGGCCTAGGAGGTGCATGGCCTTATAAATCTTTTTTTTTTAGTTGCAAATATACCTACCTGCATTATTTTTTGATTGGGACCCATTGAACGAATTTGCGAAAAGAGCCATGCCTAGTACTCCGTAGTAACTAGCTGATATGTATGTAGCTCGGTACGAGGCAGATAACTAATTTAAAGACGAAATGGTTTGGTTGGTTGGGGTTGGTTTCTATGCTGCCTGCGGCTTGCATGCACTGCACTCGTGGTTTTTTTTTTTCTGTTGGAACTTGAACTTTGGATGCATGTGCGCTGCATATGGGTGACTTTGTGAGTGAGTGGCGCTCTATTATTGCCTGATTCAGGGAGGACTGGTTGTTATGTAAATCAATTATGATAATAATAATTAATGAGTTGAGTGTGGGTGCATGCATGCTGCGGTTTGGAACTTGGCATGGTTGAATGGTTGCTCGTTTGACGATTGTTTTTAGTAGCTAGGTGCAAAGGGGGTTGGTTGGTTGGTTAGATTTAAGGTGAATATAAATCTACCGCCCCCTTCTTGCAAATAAATAAAAATATATATTAAAACGCGGGAATTCTAAGGCTATAAGAATATATAGTAAAACTGGTAAAACTGGTAAAACTGGTAGCCATGCCTATTCAAATCCAAAAAAAAAGAGAAAGCAAAAAAACATCAAAAAGGAATATAGAAATACACCAGCAAAAAAGAAAGAGAAAGAAACTCAGCGGCCAATGTAATAGGCAATCAACCAGCCTCTCCATCTTATATACAGCCGCAACCACCTACCGGGTTAACTCTATTAAAACCTACACTGCCTTCGAGAACCCAATCTCCACCAACCGATCAACCGGCACCTTCAGCTGCGATAGCTTCGTCCGCTGCTGATTTTTCACAGCCACAAATACCGTGAGCATCGCCCGGCGCACAAAGTTCGACTCCTCCTTGATAAACAGCTTGTCTCTGCCGATTATATATGTGATGGGCTTTTGGGTTATGGCTTCTAGATCCGGGGGTGGGAGCTGCTCGTGCCTTGTTTTGGCGTGAATTGTTGACATGGGAATGTCTTCGCCGGATGAGGAGGGTGCGGAGTGTGGTGATGGTGATGGTGTTTTGTCTTGATGATGAAAGTCAAGGTCGGGGTCGGGGTCGGTAGGTGGGCTGGCGCCGCCGCTGGATATCAGGGTTTCCAGCTCGTCTATTAATAATTGCTCGAAGGTGGTCCAGTTAATGGTATCGCCGTATCCGAGGCGGAGCGTGACGCGGTATACTCCGCGGATGGCGGTTGCAGAGCTTCGGAACCGGTTTTTGGGGACAACCTACGTTGTTTTTATCGTTTAGCTTTGTTCCCTATCTTACACGAAACTCTCTGAACATCTGGTAAGTGGGCCCATACATGATATTGAGGGATATGGTTGATGTGTAATAGAGCTGTTATTTCGTGAGAAGCCTCAAACTTTCTCAGGAAATGATCAAAAACCGGAGGAGAATTTAAGTCAGTTTCAACGAGGAATATTCCGATTCCTAATAATAGTTTAACGAGTAGTCGTGGTTAGATGGGTTCAGCTGGCCACAGTGGATACGATAGGGTAATACCTCTCATTGTCTTCACTTCCAGATGTTTGGCTCCCTCGCGTATAAACAGTGTCCCGTTGGTGTCGGCAAATACCCTTGCTCTTGATAGCGAGGAGTCATCTCTATCTGCTTCTAGCTGGCATTCTTCACCATAATTCCAGGTGAGCAAGGTGCTCGTGAGAATTGCAGCCATTGCAATAGTGAACCAGCCACCGGATGGAACCTTGTACAGCGCAGACGAAACGAATAGGCCATCGATGGACACGAAGAACAAAAATATGGGCATGACGATCAGGACGTGGACGTTCCAGATAATGGTCGATACCAAGGCGACGAGCCAGGTGGTAATAAAACCAACCCCGACGACACATGTGCCGTAGGCATTGCCTAGTTTCGTTGTCTATTGAGAAGACGTTAGCAGGTCGCCGAAACCAAAGCCGTTGGGGTGTTGAGGTTCACCGTTTTAAAAACTCCAGTGACGATGAGCGCGGCAAGCATCATCAGCCAGTTTGCCCAGGGGATATAAATTTGACTGGGAATTCGCTTCGAGGTGTGTACAGTCCGGATTTTGGGTAGATATCCCATGCGAATGGCTTGGGACATTAGCTGAAATGTCCCCGTAAGCATGGCTTGGGACGCAACAATCGAAGTCACTATCGAGAGGAAAAAAAGAGGCCAGTACATTCCTGGGGGCGCCGATTTGAAGAGTGGGTTCACGATCGCATCTGGGTGGGTGCTGATGAAGGCCGCTTGACCGCAGTATGTGAGGAGCAAACAAGGAAACGCAAAACAGAGCCACGAGACCCGTATTGCCCTGGTTGGAGAAAAACTTTCGTTTAGCACTAATGTATGTAAAATGTATGTTGCCTCCAGAATCAGATTGGAACTTGCTTGACTGAAAATGCGCCTAGGTCGGCAAATAGAGCTTCGACGCCTGCCTCATTGTTAACTAATGTTATTTACCTCCGAGTGACTGAGCGCGGTTAAATTTACCAGTGAAGCAAAGAAGGACGCCTCCAAGCGACTTCCATCCTTCCAGTTTCCTCCGGACGAGGTAATTAAGTCCCAGCCATGGAGAAAAAGCGCGTAGGACTGAGGAATCGTAGGCCAGCAGGTTCTTTTTTATTTGGTTGTCAGCATTCGGATAAGTCCGGTAGTAGAAGGTGGAAACATACATAGACACCTGAGATAACGTTGAACGTTAACCATACGATAACAATGGGTGCGAAGAAGCTGCTCAGTTTAGACGTGCCGAACGGCTGTAAAGCGAAGAGGAAAACGATCATGACACAGGCAATGGCTACCACAGTATGGGTCGCAGTATTCGGAGCAGCAATTTGGATCCCTTCACCAACAAATCAGCTGATGTGTCCAGACGCGATATCGAGTGGATTTTGCATATAGCATAGCATACCTTGTACGGCTCCAAGGATGGATTGTGCAGGAGTCAAAACGCCGTCTATATGAAATCCATCAGCAAAACGGAACGCAGCTGTAGCTATCCCCAAATTATCGAGTGGCTAACCTGATATCACCATGCAAACACCGAGCACGGCGAGAATTTTAACAACCTTCTTTGCGCCAGAGCTCCTCTTCAACACGTTCATAGCTTTTAGATTAAACGGCCGTAGCGGCTTCTCGTCGCCATCTACAATGAAGTCTGATGCATCCCGGTTCTGGTTATCAATATCGACCTACGTTTACAATATATATACAATGTATATATAGACGTTAGCCTGTCATCCCGATTTCCTTACTCTGAGGAACATGTCCCGAAACTAAGAACTAACATAACGTCGTATGAGTGACAAGAGGGCAAAAGAGCCCCCTTCACCCTTATCGTTCGCACACAGAACGATCCCGACATATTTAATCGTCGCAATCAGTATCAATGCCCAGATTATGAGGGATAGTACTCCGAGGAGGTCATCAAGCAGCGGGGCTGTTGGAAACGTCGAGGAGAAAACATAGAGCGGGCTGGTGCCGATGTCGCCGTAGATTGCGCCTATCGACTGATATGCCAGCCTTTTGTATCAGGGAGATTAGATATGGTTGCTAGTACTGTCGTCCAGAGGTGCTGTAAATAGATCAAGGAAGTGGCGGGGGATAGAGAGATACGGACCACATTGACGCCCAGCCAGTGAGCTCCTAATCGCAGACATATCATGAGCTTAAATAAATGATTTAAAATGAACATTTCTGGGAACAAATCCGCGTACCGTCTTCCCATGATCGAGCAGATGGTCTCCGCCATGGATAGCGAAGTCTGCGATTCGAGAACCTAACCCGTAGTAGTCCCGATTGAACCGGATACTATCTCTCCTATAGAAGGGGTCTTCATTGTCATTATCGCTCAGCCCTTCCCCTTCGTCGTCGTCGTCGCTGTCCTCTTTATTGTGGTGACCCCCGTGAACTGTGCCTTTGTCGAAGTTGTCACCATCGACCGGTAAATAGCCGCTCGACATACCTCCCTCAGCTACCAACAACAGGCGATGTCGACCCTACACTTTCTCCCTTGTAGAACTTTTTTGGTATAACGTACTCCCGGAGGTCTTTCTGATGGTAAGAAAAGGAGCTTCCGGGTCCGTGAGCTGGATATTTATCTTTGGGTGGGTCTGGCCGCGCATATGTGGAACTAAGTGGAAATACCAATACCGGAACCCGAACAATACAGTACCGAATCCTATCGCCGCTTGGTGCCTATTAAAATAAAGGGCTCCCACCTAACTGGTCAGCCAAGTTTAGGCACCAACCCCCCCGAATGTAGCCCCGAACCTTCCACAGGGGTTTGAGCCCTACAGAGTACGTACTGTATGTATAGTACTCCGTACTGTACGGATTAACGGAGTTCCCCCTTCTATTTCTAGCGTCTGTGAGGGGCTTTTGCCCGTAGCGGAACGTGGGCCGGCCCGCAGTAAATTCCTTGCTATGACGGAGATCCGGATTGGCTAGTTGGTAACTGCTTCTGGCGTGCGGGGATATCAAGAAAGCAAATCCGATGTATTCGGGGGTTGCTGAGGGATTTGAAATCGAGCCCACAAAACTATATATACATCGGTAACTAATAATTATGAGGGCACCCATTATCCAATTGCTGTTTCATACTGGCGTCTTTTATGAGCCATCAAAGATGAAAATTTACCGGAGCGCAGAAACTGAAACTGGTTGCTCAATGGCCCTTTACCAAATCTTCGCGCTGATGTTACAGGTATCCCTTGAACTTGATGAGTAACTTGATCCTCGTCACCCAAACCACATGATTTGCGTTCCCAAACATCACACTTTGTGACTCAGAGTATACCGCAACTAGCAGGATCAAAAAGGAAAAGAAAAACTCCGAAACCATGAGAAAGTCAAGCGTATTTGTAGACTTCTAATCAGAGCATTATGCATGACGGATCAATGATTTCGAGCTTTTCAGCGCATACGCCGTTGGGTCGCATAAACTCGAGGCTAGACGTGTGCCGGTAATCTAAATACCTGTGCAAACTCCACGGAATCTGTTGCAGCAATATTTCAACAGTTCCTGTGGAGCAGGTGCCGCCCAATGGCTTTATTCGCGGCGGGGATTGTGCGCGGTCCTGGTTCCTTAATGCGCTTGGGCTTATCCGATCGTCATATTTCTCATATATCTTCGTGAATGGTGCCTCAATCTTCATCGATTTCGTCAAGTAAATTCCACATAGACCTAGCCTCCTCTATGACCTCTTCTTCCTCAGCTGTAATTTCGCGCCTCTTAAGAAACACGCCGGAATCCGCAGGGCCTGTCCTGCCAACATTCGTACCCTCAGCCTCCAACTGCTCAAGAAAGCCCTGGACCTTCTCCTTAACCCTGTCCATTTCTCTGATTTCTTCCTTGGTCTTCTCCAGTTGCTCCTCCATCATCATTATCAGGGACTCTCGCGCCTGATGGGGCCGATACAGGTTCAACAGGTGGTGCGCATTGATAAATAGGTTTCGTATGTCTTGTACTTTGGACTCAAAACGCTCTGGACAGAGTGCGAGTACACCGATAAATTCGAGGAAGTTGAGAAGGAGGGATTTGCTGATTTTCAGAAGATAGAATCGGTGGTTGGCAGGTAAGGCATTTTCTTGGCCTGCGGGTGGGGAGGGATAGAGTTGCTCGATGCCTTGATCTTGCAATGAGGGAAGATTTATTGAGACCTATATGAGGCACAATTAAACGCACAAAATTAGTTCCAATAACTAGATTATGATAGAGAACCTGGGGTTAGAATAGGTATGTTGAGAGAATATAAATACCGATTGCGACTCGCCGAATATCGAGTATGAACCTGATGTTGGGGCTTGGGGCGGGACAAGGAATTGTAGCTCCGGTGGCAGTTCAAGCATGCGAAGAGCTTCAGGTGTCCAAGTCTGCTTCGAACCAAGATTTTTCTCGTGTTCTTTCTTGCAGTCATCCAGCTTCTTCAGATTCTGTGATGTGAAATGCTTCCAGAATGGCGGCGGAGGCGGGAATGCGGCGGTCACTTTTTGTTGGTCGGCTTCTGCCATGTTGTAAATGTGAGATTCCAATTGCCTAAATGTGTTGAAGCTGGCAGAAGAAACTCTGAGTATCCAGTGGAGGTCAAAGAAGAGTACGAGTAGTAGATATTATATTGGAGTTTGTATGTACTGTATGTTGCTTCAATTCCGATTGTCGCGCTTAGCGGAGCTTGCGCGCTAGTTAGACACCGCTAGCCGCTTTTGGGCCAGGACGTAGATCCAAGCTTTTGGGGCCCAGAGCTACGCCCGCCACGAGAACTGAATGTCAAAGTAATGATTTTCGATTTTGCGAGATAAATCAGTAGATCATCCTATTCCGTTGAAAGTAAATCGATTATAGAATTCTACTACGCAAGCCAAGCTAGTTTTAAATGATGATTATCTAGGAACCCGTCCGCAATAGTCTCCCCGGTAGGCTGTTCCAAGCCCCCCTGCGACTAATGCTAGGAATGAAAACGCTCTCATACTCCATGACTAAAATTCCCTACTGCATCGCTTTCTCCACGATGCCGACCAACTCACCACTACTCATCCCCGACCGAATAACCATCGGCATCCCATTCCTCCCTCCCGGCACAACCACCATTTTTACTTCTTCCGCACTATCCCTCGGCCATGCTAGGAATACTTTATCAAGCATCCGACTCAAATAGTCGTCTGGGACGATACCCAATGCCTTGCGGAAATAGTTTGTCGTGGTAGCGGGTTCGTGAATGCGTTTCACGTCGAGATATACAGTGCCCAATCGCTCTTCTTGAGATATGCGGTAGATCAGGGCCGTGTCGATGAAGCAGTAGTCGCGCTCTAAGGTGACGGGATGTGTGTCGAGGATAGAGAGGGAGAGGGAGAGCTCACTGAGACTGGAAGTGGGTGGTGTTGTAGGGAGGGGGGAAATGGGGAGAGGGGTGGGCCATTGCAGATCCTCGGCAGGCACTTGTCGGTCCACGCTGAATATGTATTTTCCGTCCAAAGAGAAGGTTAGGTCTGCCATGTATTCTGTATCAAGAATGGGAAGGTTAGCGCATAGGCAGTAGGGGTATATATTTGGTGGGAAAAGGGGAAATACACGTGGTTAGTATGGGTGGCATTGTTTACCTTCTGAAACCAGCTCGGGCGTCACATCACCGTCTCCTTCGATAGTCACGACAAATGTCATATTTTGGCCAATCACTGTCCAGTAGGAATAAGCAAACACACGTGGGGGACAATGACTACTATCAAAAGCAACTTTGATGTCCTGCGGATCCAACCCATGTTCAGCCACGATGCGATGAGTAAGGAGAAGCTGGCAGCTTCTGTCCGCCTTCCCCTCATAGAGCCTCAATATGACGCCACCATCTTCTGCATGCGTGTATGCGAAGATAGGCTGGTTGGGGCAAAATGCGACCTTAGCATCGCCGCCGTTGGATAGTTGGAATAGGAGGCGCTGTGGGGATGCCGGGTCGCTGAGGTCGAAAATCTCAGACTTTCCGAGCAAAAAGCGGCCGTTTGAATCGAGCGAGTTATTTTCTAAACCGGGTTCGAGTAGGCAATTGACGACGAGACATGACACCTCTCGCTCTTCAGTTAAGTTCCAAACTTCAACCGTCAAGGATGGGGTGGATCCTCTATTTGAGATAAGTGTTAGTGGAGACATTACAAGTTTACAGAGGAAGGGAAGGGGAACGAGAACGAACAGGAAACCAGTTAAGAATATGGCAAAAAGGCTAGCTCCGTCAGCAGTGATGTAATTCAGCACCTTTCCCTTAGCCTCCAGCGCATGCCGGGAGGTGCGTAACTTGTCCTCCTCCGCTGACGACCAGATATCCCCTACTGAGCGGCGCGCTACGCTGCCATCCGAAAAGGCAATCAGTATCCCGCCCTTGGGTTCTGATGAGATCGGCGGCGTTATCGTAAAGGAGACATCCCCAAAAGACTTCCAAAGGAAGAGATATTGCACAGATTCGTCGTATTTGGCCCCCTTCTTCTGTAAGCCCCACACAACAATGGAGATTCCTCCACCAGCATTTATGTCGTCATCGGGTGGCTGAAGCCTACCCACAATCCTTTCTTCGTCGTCTGTGAACTGACATTCTAGTAGTGCAGTGCCAGAATGAATAGGGAAATCAACCTGTGTACCCGTCGTTGGGCCTTTTCCATCCAAAATGATGCAAACAATTCTCCCTTTCAACTCCTGGCGGGAGTCAGGATCTGAATTTGGCTGTTTGTTCTCGTAGAACGTCAGCAGTAGTTTGGCTCCCGAGCGGCTGAAGGAACGGATGCGGATTCTGGCCCAGCTATCTGCGATACGTTCTTCAATGGAGAATTGGAAGGTCGCCGTAAGGTCACCGGCATTCCACTTTTCAGAGCCGAATATCTCTAGGATATCCAGGTGTCGACGATCACGAACCCTTGCTGCTCGAGTCGAACTGAAGCAAGTCTGCCCTATCAATTCTGGATTTTCGGGGTTCCAGATCTCCTTGGGTGAAGACAGCCTATCCTCCGTTGCCAAATCCCAAATTCCGCCTGGGGTAATCACCAAGTTATTTTCGCCGAATGCAACGAGACTTCCCCTTGCGAGCAGAGGACCAGCGTGAAATATTTCGGATTCACAGCGGTCAACAATAATAACCTGGGCCCAATCGGCGGTGACGGAGACTTGCTTTGGGCTGGACAAGCTCCAGCACACTGTGCGGTAGAAAAGCTCCTCCTGCGCATACGGACAGAACGTCACCGCGAGGAATGTCGCATCTTGTTTCAGTTGAGCAGAACGAACCTTCCAGGTACCCTGATAGCTCTCTTCTCCATTTTCTAGGGCTGGTCGATAAGCAGTGGCTCCATCGAGGTGGCGGCGACTCACACGAATGTTCTCGTGCTCTTTCTCAGCTAGGAATACTGATCTGGACTTGTGATTATATCCGATCCACCCACGCTCACCCTTCGGGAGTGGTTGCTTCCTTGGTAGGTCTATGTCCAAAGTACCTAGAGTAATTAGGTGTTGGGGTTTGCGGCCAGTTGCTAGGGAGACATGGCGTCCAGGTGCCTCTACGCAGGTATGGATGCATTCAGGGGAATGGGAAATAGTCTCTGAAAAAGTGTGTAAGGCCTGTACAACATGCGCAGCCCATTGTTGTGGGGTGAATGAGGATGGGGATCCTTTGCAAGAGATGCTTTCGTCGAGGTTATGGATCCTTTCAACCGTGTACATTGCAATATCGATACCACCAAGACGAATATATTCCTCGAGCCAGCAAAGGCTCCAAGGCCCATCGAGGATGAGAGCTAAGAGTTCAAAAAGATCTTCAGGTTGCTTGATATCATTTTCCCCAGCAGATACAGCGTCAGCAAACGCACACGCAAATTCCGGCCAGTATAATACTGCGTATTCAAAGAGTGGACACATATTCATAAGTTCCGTTCTAATATCGTGGGATTTGGGAATTCGGAAATATGCATTGTTCTGCACAGAGGGCGCATGCAGAACATTTAGGCATGCTGTTGCTAATACCGCATTTGAAGTGGTCACTTCGACAAAGTACTTCGTGAGATTGGGCGGGATAGGAATGGACTGCGCTATTTGACGCTGCAAAAATTCCCTTGCCGACAAATGTATTAAGCGAATAGTGTCTCCATCGTCCAACCCTGAATATTGCACCAGCGAGCCACATGCCTTTACCACATCTCTACGGGAATAAATATAGGCCTCATCATAGTCATCGTCGTCCTCGAAGGTGGCAGCTCGGAACTGATCGATCTGCAGTGCTTGATCTAGTTCGCACCAGCGCAAAGGTCGAATACTTCCCACGACCCACTGAAACACCCGTTGTACAAACTCCTGTTCCGCAACAGGCTTCTCATCCAAGCCCTCCAATATCTTTAGGTAGAGCGCTACCATATCGCTTGGTAGTCGCAGAAGGGCTTGACGGATTTTAGCCACGCTCCCTTGCATTTTAATATCTTTGCACATCAAGTATGCCCATAGAAACATGCCTTTGTGGTTTTCTTTCTTGGACAGCTCATCGATGACTAGGCCTTTGAGACGGCGGTGAGCTGGGGATTGCAGATTTGGCATTTTGTTCACCTTGTACCGAACAAAAGAGGCAATGTCTCTTTTCACATCATCTTCCGTCATGACGATAGTCATCGTCTTTGGTCCACTGATGACATCCACGTGCTCGCCAGTCCTCCGACTGGTCGCAACGACATGTATGTCTGGATGTGAAACTAGTGCCTTCAGGTCCTTGCAGAGTGACTTGACACCTCTACACTCATCAAGGGCGTCGAGGACGATAGTAAAGGTGCAGCCAGCATGTTGGACCGAGCTAGCAAATACAGCCAACATCTCCTCGTAATCAACTTGGCGCTTACGGGCGGTGTTTTGCAATGTCGTTCGCAGGTTTTCAATATTTTTCTCCAGCACAAAGCTATAGAGTTGTTCGAGGAGAGATCTCAGAGCAGCCAAGGGCGTATTTTTGGTCTCGTCGTCCGCCTTGAAGAAATGGTAGAGTGTCAGGCAAGGTTTCTTATGATCCGTACCGCTCCGGAAAGTTCGCCTGGCCCATTCAACCAGGAACGAGCTCAAGATTGTCTTACCCGCCCCGGGAATGCCATAAATCACCAGGAACCCCGTGTCGGAGGAAGAAGCCGACCATAATTTGTATTCAGGTCTCGTCATAACCCACACACAGGTGCCATCATGTCGTCTCGAGTTTGCCTTCTTCAAATCAGTAGCATAGTCCGGGGCTTTCAGCCAATCAAACACGCGCTGATCAGAATTTTCTAGTAGAAATGTATCCATATTAGCATGTCTATGCATAGAGCAAGGATACATGAAGGGAAGAGGGAAAGGAGTTAGTTACCCCGATGCGACTGCTGAAATGCATTCCAGAACTGGCTTGAATTTTCATGGTGCTGTGCCTGCGCTGCACTCTTCAGCAGCACAGTTTGCTCTCGCAGCTTGCTCTGCAACTGTTCAAATTTGCTTTTGATAGAATACGACTTGATGGAGAATGAGCCAAACCGTAAATTTCTATATGTTTTAACCGCATAGACCCAAAAGTCTAGCAACGCCGCAAATACTTGCTGCCCGACGCTGGACACCAACTGTGAGTCCTTGAATGTATTAATCTCCTTTTGGATAATTTCTAGCTCGAGCGCGATGTCTTCGAAGAACCCAAACACACTGTCGAAAATACTCTGCGCATCCTCAACGAGCTGGAAAGTAAAGCGGATAGAGCTCCATATCAAATTTGCACCACCGAACGGTTCCGCGCCAGCAACACTGCTCAAAATTCCATCGAAGGGTTGAAGCACACCAAGCACTTTACTGACACGCTGAGTGAAGCGTATCGTCTTGCGGTCATCATTTGAGGCATGCTTTGCGTTGATCGACGCCGCAATCTTGCACAGGTCGGTCAGCGAGGTGGGACGTTGCACATCACGCAGTTGCTGCGAGTTCAGGTTCTCCTCGAAGGTTTTCAAAGCCTCTCGGTAGGCTTGTTCCGCGTAGGTAACCGTCATGCTGCGTTATATCGTGAAGTGATAATGTAGCATTTTTTGCAGCCGAACATGTCTGCCACGGAACAGAGGCCATTTGGAGGGAAAACGCATAGTGCAAATGGAGGGGCAGCAAGGTCGGGCCTTTGGGGCTCGATGCCCGCCTGCCTGAAGCAGGGGACAATCAGGTCAACATTGCCCTTCAGACGAGGCTGAGACTAGGTGGGACTTTTTCGACCGCCTCATGTAGCGTCCAAGCCGGTGCGGGGGCCAAAATAATTTCAGACAGGACCAACCTGATTGTGAGCCTGCTCGATCGCACAACGAGGAGGCAGACACGACTGAGGTGACTGACCTGATATTTGTGTTGAAGCCTGATAGCCGGTACAGGGAATAGTGAGGAGCCAGGGGATATAAAAACACATTGACTGAATGAATATCTACTTTTTCACGCTATGTACATTACAACATTCGAGAAGCACTCTTGAGGATAGTCATACCAGAGGCTTAATGGAATGCATGCATCATGGATGTCCAAAGTCTGCCGCAAGGTTCTGTCTATTTTTGTGGGTGCTGGGGGATGCTTGGTGTCGAGAAGGCTGTCGGCGTCATTATTACAAGCGGGTTGTGATATAAATACATGAGGAGCTCCCATAGACCGAGGATGAATAAAAAATACCGTACAAGGAAAAATAAGTATTTTTCCTCAATGGGAAATTAGTTACTGCTGAAGAAATATCCACACATATTTAAATGATATTATTTAAAATATTTCTGATATATATGAGTTGAATCTCTCGTACAGCTATATTTCATGCTTTCTGTTGCTAGTGATTAAGTTACCATCCGTTACAGTATCGTATTTATATGTATGAGCCAAGGCAGTAACTAAATATCCCCAAATAGGTAATCCTGACCGCGCGCCCTCGCCTAGGAAGCTTGACGTTCGCTATACGCAGAATCCCAGACAGCAGCAGCACGACCAGAATAGACAGACAGTTAACCAATTGGAACCTTTTCTGCCTTCTGGAGCCGGAAGAATCTCCCATTCGCTGAGATTATGGTCGTGGAGCAATCCTCCCTCCAAAACGGCCCCATCTAGAATTCACAACCACGCATCCCGCGCATGCCACCGACGAGCACTTGTTTGAACGTCTTGATAAAAGAAATGTCAGAAGATGACCCGCTTCAAAGGAACAAATCTATATCGGCTATCGCGAGTCGGCCCGGGGTTCTGGGTGCGCTGGCGCGCTTCTGGCTCCGGTCGTATGCCGCGGACTATGTGAGCTTGATCGTGCTTGTCGTGGGATGGATCCTGGTTAGCTGCCTTTTGTTGACCCCTAGCAAGTTATTATTACTATTATATATATATATACTAAGTGAAAGTTATCAACAGATCCAAATATTCGTACGACCCTTTTACCGCATGTTTACGTTGGATAATGTTTCTATACAATTCCCATTTGCGGAGGTGGAGCGGGTTCCGGTTTGTGAGTGCAACAATTTCATGCGCTCAGCAGGCACCACCACCCCAATTGAGGCGGTGGTGGCCCATAGTAGTTTGGTGATGCGCTGGCTAATAAAACAATGTCAAATTACAGTATGGTCAATTATTTATGCGGGAGTGATGCCATTGGTCATCATAATCGTGTGGGCTGTGATGATTCGACCAGAAACACACTTCGCCCATGTATCCGTGCTTGGGCTCCTCGTCACTCTTGCTCTTACCTCCTTCCTAACCGATATAATAAAGAATGCGGTGGGCAGACCACGCCCCGATTTGCTCTCGCGATGTAGTCCGGAAAAAGGCACGCCGGCACATCAGATGGTAACCGTTGAAGTATGCGGAGCGCCAGAGTCCCATCGACTGCATGAGGGATGGAGAAGTTTCCCGAGCGGACATAGCAGTTTTGCTTTTGCGGGGTTAGGATATCTTGCCATGTAAGTATCGTGTTTTTACATTTTAAGACTAAGCTCTCGATTAACACATAGTAAAAATGAGCATTATCACTGACTCGCCTTGCTACGGTAGGTTTTTTGCGGGGCAATTGCATGTATTCCGACCTCGAACAGGCTTAGCTCGCTTCCTGTTCTCCCTTTCCCCTTTATTAGGAGCTCTGATGATCGCCATGTCTCGATTAGCAGACTATCGGCACGATGTGTATGACGTGACGGTTGGCTCGTTACTGGGGATATCAGTTGCATACTTCACCTACCGACGCTATTATCCACCGTTGCAATCAGTAGACTGTGATACTCCATACAGTAGGTTGGAAATACCACCAGAAGGCTTTCATAGGGTTGCGCGAGATGAGGAGGAGCGTTTGTTCAGCGGTAGAGTTGCTCGAGGGCCAAATGGGGAGTACGATGATGGGTATCAGATGCGGGGAATGGAAACTGGGCGAGCTTAATGATCACGTATTCATGTGAATAGACGAGACAGGTTCCTTTTTCTTCGGGAGTCATATGGATGTTTTTCATTTTGCATTTATATGGGTATTTACTGCTGACTACCGGGCGCTTGATCGCGACGGCGAACCAATTTTCTTGGGGAGGTCATATTTAGGGACTTTCAGATTTTTTTCCTCACCAAGCATCTATCTTTATCATTTACACCATTTCGTTAGATCAGCCAAAGATCGAATTCCAATCATGTCAACTATCAATAACCAGATATATCTCGGAAATCTATCTATATTCAATATCCTCATTTGCATATTTGCATCATTCACTGGGCCCGTATCTGACCCTGTCCCGTTCAATTGGTGAGCTATGACATAGTCGAGCAATTCCTGCGCCCTCAATCAAGCAGTGCTAAATTAACCGCTTTCTTTATACCAATTTCCTATCTCACCCAAATATGGCCTTAATTCCTCAACTTCTTTCTCAACTCATCTACACCATCCCCTTTCTCATCCCCCCCCCCCACCGTTCACTCTATCCAACACATTCCTTTTCGTCTCCCCACTTTTCCGCATGGCCGCCAACTCCATAAGCTCAAGCGCAAACAGCACAAAATACATTCCCAACAGCGCCAGCGAAACAACATGCGGCCATATAACCACTTGCTCATCCGCCGACTTACTGTTGCTTTTAGTATACACAAGGACGCCTTCACCCGCAAGACCGACCACGAGCTGTAAGAAGCCCGTGAAGGGCAGGATGGGTCTGAAATGCGCAACTCCGCCGAAGTATGCATACATGAAAGCGTGATGGAGCGTGTTTAGGCTGGCGAGTAGTTTCCAGCCGGTGTGGTGGTGGAGGACGCGGATGTATGTTAGGTACGGGGTCTTTTGGTGTTTGATATTTTTAGGATGAAGGTTAGTTGGAGATTTTTCTTTCTTTTTCCCCCCTTTTTCCCCCCTTTTTTTCTTTTTTTTCTAATATATTTATTTTCTAACTCATTCTTTCAGATGATACATTTATTTATATTAACGTGTCCAAATTTTAAGGAGCATATATTGCCGCAAGACATAGGGCGCCAAGAAAAGAAACTATCTGTATATATGACTCTTACCGTCAAATGATGAAAACCAAAATGCCAACCAATGCGCCCTCCCGTAGCCAGAACGAGAAGTATATCGATATGCTCATAGATCTTCGAGAGATGGAATATGTACCTCATCTGCTCATCGTGGGTGCGCACATACGTGCCAAAGCGATGCAGGAGACGGTCAACGCCGAAGCCGGATAAGGGCCCGGATGGCCCAAAGGAGCAGACAAGGGCGATGAAGAATAGCAGCGAAGCGGGGGCGTAGAGGTAGTTATTTGCCTTTAGGAGGGTAGAGGCGTGGGGGAGAGGTCCGTTTTTGCGGACATGAACGTGATGGTGGAGGGAGGCTGAGAGGACGAGGAGGGTTATGCTTGTGGAGATGAGGGAGATGATGGAGTCCATTGTAGGTATCTGCGTATTTATGATGCTATGGTTTGTATTTACCTGCGTAGCTTATATGTTTTTGGGTTGGGTAGGGAGCTGGCGGTGGGTGTGCTATGACATATGTATAACTACATTTTTGCGGCTCCGAATGGAGCTTTTGCATATTCGTTTACGGCTAGAACACGAGGGCGGGGTTTTGAGGCTACTATGCGGACATTCATGAAGAGGTATGGCATGGGAGATGGATGCCTGACAGGTAAAATGATTTTATCAGCACCCCTGAAACCTCAGTTATTCTAGTTAAGGTTCTTAACTACGGGGGCACCTAAGTTAGCGGAGCCCTAGGTGCTAAATTTAGGCACTCTTACCCCTACAACCAGGTGAGAACACGAACCTTGCACCGCTTTGCCTTTTAGCGTTTTACCAGTGCCAAGGTTCCACCAGGCACACGTGACTTCCCCAACAATCATAGATTTTCGTCATAGTTTGCCAAGCCTCCATCCGTCGTGTTTTGCCGCTATCAACCTCCTTGCATCACAGATTCCCCGCGCCGCGCTTGTCAGACCGAGTCCGTATCGCCCATTTATTTTTTCCACCTCGCAGATATAACTCTCGATCCTGACTGTCAGGGCCTGAAACGGATTATGCCTTTCTTTGGATGATGCTTCATCCCCACGCCTACGCACGTTAACCATGACCTCTTCCATCGAACCTTGAACCACATGCCGTCCTTTACGCTGGCGTTGGGACGATAAGCTTTCACCAAGCACATTCACAACACCACGACCTTCCCCAGTGCTATATGTCCTTAGCTCACTGTTCTGATTGCGACCCCAGAGTCCCTCTTGTTAAGAAATACTAGCATGTCCGCTGTTACAAGTGCACAAAACGGTGCCTCCACTGTCTCCTCCGCCCCTCCTCCCGGAAGCCAATTGACGGAGCAGCTCAGACAAAAGATGACCGGATTGGAGGGTGCAACTAGGCTTGCGGGGTCTGGCACTGAGACTCCAGTTACAAGTCGCTCCCCAATGAAAGGCCGTTCTCTTTCTGACGCTTCTTCACGGACCCCCTCATCCGCTTCACCGAATCCCCTAAGCATCCAACGTACAAAAGATGATACGGCTGTAACAGCAGCTCCAGCAACGCCTCACAGACCCGATCGCCTTGCGCATGGACTATCTCTACAAATGCCGTCGAGAATGTTTGGGAGCCCTGTCGCAGGAGGACATCGAGTTCCCCTCTCCCCAAAGCTGGATTCTTCACACATATACGGTTCACCCGCCTCAGTATTGCCACGACGGTCCAGGGGCCTGGATTTTTCACGCGCATGCACGAACCTACATCACTCTACCCTGGCTGAATCGTCGCCAGACTCCTCTCCCGTCGTTCTTGGTCGTGGAGTAGCTATACCCCATCGTCGAAGCACTATCAACTCGATAGGAATGGGTTCTCCAAACATGTCAGGTGGTACATGGCAATCCTTCGGCCACGGTGATCGGACTGTCATATCCAGCTCCGTGAGCAGTGTCAACATGTTCGAATCCGATACTACCAGCAGTGGCGACGAGGATGAGGACGAATCCATGCATATCATTGACAGAGAGGATCCGATCCTATTGACCCCACAAATGGCTCGACCGGGAAATACGTTTTCGACGCCGTTCTCCCCCGGCACAGCTCAAAGTCCTGGTGGCGATTGGATGGGCGGGCTTTCTGCTGCCAAAGCTAGCCTGATGAGCTTCCAACGTGCTCGACTGCGCAATGGTAGGAGCAGACATAGCTCTAGTAGCAATAGTGGGAATAGCTCGAAACTCAGCCCAGGCCCGATATCTCCCCCTGTCTTAAAAAGCGTCGAGAGCTCCGCCACTGGCTATTTCCCTAGAGAAATGTCAATGAGCGAAGTCAAATCACGTCGGGAAAGCTTAAGTCTTGGCACTAGCGACCTTCACCTGTCAGACCTGAGCGATGATGAAAATCGGCTAGCACGGGTCGGTAGCCCTTCCAGCGCTCCATTGCCCGGAGGCACCAACATAGAAAACGGACCTCATGGCGTAATTCGACGCCCGGTAACGAGGAGAGGGAATTTACTCGTACGGTTCACCCCATATTATTATTCCGAAAGAGTTAACCTGCTAACATGTTCATACAAAAGCCAAAAACGAAGAACTTCGCCCGGATCAGGGCAGCGCTGCTTGAAGAAGTTGCCCCCGTTGATTTCGAGTGTCAGCGTGAAGCTGAAGTTATCCGGCAGGTTCGTGAGAGCGAAGGCGGCGAATTACCGCCGCTTTCCCCATCCCTGACATCCCCGCTGGACTCGTCGGATTCCCATAACATAGATACTGCGAGGGATGTTGCCACCGGTCTGTCTATGGGAGGGCGATCATCATCAAGCATTTTCACCAGCCATCAAGCCATTGGTACAGGCCGCTTAAGTGCCTTTGATAGCCGATACCAAACACCACCACCCTCTACCAACCAACCAATTGGCTCCTCCAACTCCACCTCTACCAGCGACGCAATGATGCAAACACCACCATCCGTATTCCCGATCGTTCCCGGCCAACACGCTACCTCCACCATCAACAGCATCTCGCAACTCTCCAACGCCGCCGGCCCATCACGTGTCGAAGCTGAAGCGTCGCGCAAAAACAACAAACGCAGACGCGATGAGATGATCGATATGAACAGCTTCAAGCGGCGGGCGGTGTCACCGGGGATGTGTTTGCAGAATAGCCCCGTCGCGGCGTCTCAGCCGTCGTCATCGGGATCGTCAGCTTCGTTTTTTAGTAAGGACATTACTAGTCGGTTGGAAGGTAGTGGTCAGGGGCAGCTACCGCAGCAGCAGTCGAAGAATCCTGCGACATCGACTGCTGGGAAGACGGGGAGGGGAGGAGAGGGTGGTACTATGAAGAGGGTTGGGATGCAGGGAATGAATGAGACGAATGACGGGCTGATGAATATGAGCATTGATTGAATGGGCGCGGCAGGGAATTGGGGGGGATTTATATTCTTGTGTGTCGTTAACGAATTTCTTTTTTTTTCTTTCTTCTTCCATCCCTTTCCCGTCTATTGCCATGAGATTTTTGTCTGCATATTCCAGATCTACTGTGGTTTTCCTCTATTGTTGTGTGCGTATTTAGCGGAGGCGCGCTGGGGATCTTTCTTTTTATTATGACATCCTCACTTACGAGTGTTTCTTTGATGCTGATCTATAATGCATATTTTTCTTGAGTTGTTTCATGTATAATTTGCTATTACCACAAAAATATCTTCTACCTGAGTTTCAGCCACTTCTCAAGACAGAATGACCTTTTTTTTTAAATCACATCATCCGGCTAGAAATGTTCATAAAGCTCTAGTTAAATTGACTTTTTTTGAGAACATACTGCTGCTTCTCATAACTTTTCATTCTCGAGCTCGAGACAGGTATATTAAAACTCTACCTACTAGGGTTCTCTAAAAACTATCGCAGTATTGAATGGAAAGCATCATCTTTAACGTTCTTTGGGGCGCTTGCGGCTAGCGCGTTTAATTCTTGGCGGCTGTTTTAGCGTTTCACCGTCCCGCGCGCCGCAATGGCAACGGGGCGGGGAGGCTCGTAAGATGACCGACGAGGCATATTTATCTTTCTTCCTTTTAAAGTAGATTGTTAATCTGTTCACTATCGACATAATTGTTATTACTTTGAGATTTGACGCCAAATTACTCTTTCATTTGCCGCTACACTCCCTCCTACCCCTCCTCTGCCCCCCCACCTAGTTGTAGCTGCACCATGTCATCGAACCTAGAGATTGCATCCTCGTTTATTCGAGGTGCTCCGCCAGGAGAGGTATGAGTAACCAATTATCTTCATATACAATTTAATATCCCTTCGTCTTACGCGGCAAGATGCTAACTTTCAGGGTAGCTCTCGGATGTTGTTGCAGGTAAATACCCAGCATATTATAACAATCTCCAGCTTCGCCCCCCGCTCTTCCTCCCCCCGCGCATATATATACGTTCCTCAAGATCGCTTCACGCTGCACTTCCCTACTTCCAGATAACTGACCCGGCTACAATTATTGTGGAAATTCGCAGATATAAAAGCATTGACGCCTGAGGGACCGAGTCTGATCTCATCTCTCACGCCCGCCTTCGAGAAATATAATGAGGAGCAACTGGCGACCGTGAAGTTGCCTGGCGGTAGTGAAAAGGTATACATCTGCCACATTATTAGCTATGGAATTAGAATCAAAGAGCCCTTTTCTGTGGCGTCATTATTGTTTATCTGTGCGGATTTATTGACGATGCCCGGGAGGGTTATAGGTTATCGTGAGTGCATATAATAAGCTTGACGGCAATCGATACTACGATGTAGAGAGTCAGACATCGTTTGAGTTTGATCATGTCACTCAGGTTCGTATATACCCCTTACGTCTATACATTTCGCTGGTGCGCAGGCTACAGGTTGTGTAAACGGTGATATTTGGCTGACTGTATCAACCATGAGGAGGCATAGACCGCCTCATCTCCACAATCCTATGTCCTAGAGTCACAGCACTCCGACCTGATGTATGTTGTTTTATCCTTCCCTTCCTCGTCTGGGGGGTATCTAGTTTAACGATTGTGAAGTAAATCGCTCCTGAAATCGCTCTCAACACATGCTCGAGAGCATTATCCAACCTGTTCGTACGGCGTATATCCAACGGAAGATGACTCCGCCGCTGCCATCCTTTTAGTTGCGAACAAATATTCCCCAAACAATTTCTGGTATGTGTTCTTTTGTCTATAACCTACCATATGAACGGATCCCCCCCTCTTTAACCGCTACATCATCAACTACCAGCAAATATGTTTTATTCTATGAAACAAAAGCTAACACGAAAGTCACTACACATAGGAACGGCCGCTACCGAGCCATTTACACCGTCCCCATCCCCTCCACAGACACCATAACCGGCACTATCCACATAAACGTCCACTACTACGAAGATGGCAACGTATCGCTAAACACCACGAAACCCGTCTCGATATCCCTCTCTCCCAATTCATCCGCGGATACTATCATCAAGCGCATCGCTGCCGCGGAACGGGCACAGCAGCTCGAACTCAGTGATGCTTTTAGTAGATTATCTGAAGGGGCATTTAAGGGCCTGCGCAGACAATTGCCCATTACGCGGCAAAAGGTTGAGTGGGAGAAGGTGGGTGGGTATAGACTTGGGCAGGATATTTCTGGCGGGAAGGGTCGGTAGAGAGAGGTGTAGCGAGAGAGAGAGAGAGGGAAAGAGAGAGAGAGGTGGTGCTTGGGATGGGATGTTGAAAGGTCTTTTCTTTTCTTGTTTCCTTTAGATGGAGATCTTCGATTTTATTTAGACAGATAGCGTAACGAAATTATTTGACTATGGGTTCCATGCATGGCCCGGTCCGGCACACTTTTCGAGCTATTTCTTCTACTTTGGTAGCCTGTTTATAGATAGAATAATAACCTGCCGGGGATTCCACAACCGAAAATGCTTCCGATCTCAGTTTCAAACCCAAACACAGCTCAGGCATCCGCTGATCTCGAGCCGAAGTGCGGAGTAACTAAATAACTAACGGAAGCCCAGCCATTTGTTAGCGCTGCCAGCACGAATACGAAGAGTCAATCCTATCAAAAACCCAACAACCACTTGAACATCCCACACACAAAAGGGTAAAAAGAAACATATCTCTCCTGGATAGCTTCCACATTTCTTTTCTCATATTACCATTGCATCGCATCTCATTCCTATTCCACAATTAGCCTTCAGAGCTCCCCTCGCAAGCTTTAAGCATGCCCAACCCTCACCCACCTCAATCCCTCCTCAAGCAATTCACGAATTACACAAACTCCGGCGTCGGCCTGGAGAACTTCCTGCGTCTGATCCAGTCGGTATGCCAGGTCATCTCAGCTTCGGCGGTGTCAGCGGCTGAGGCAGAGCCGTGGACGAAGGCTTTCACGAATTTGGCGCTGAGTATGTCATATCTATTTTCCTTTCTTACTCTATAACTATCTATATACCTGGTCTTCACAACAAACAAAAAGGCGACTCTTCTGGAGCATCCCCGGTCCACGAATAGTTTGCTGGAGTTTGAGGCGTATATAATTCATTCAGCAGTCATCCTCTTGGAATTTTATTTTTACATCTCGACAAATGATGAGGGAGAAGAGAATACCAATGCCTGTCTGTATTTGATGCGGGCATATATCCATACTTGCCAGTGCGTATGTAGAGGGTCGAGACGTCGAGACGGCTAGCAATGGCCGGGATTCATATCCCATTTCCATTCGTTCTACCAAGTGTATAAATTGATATATACATTTTCTTCTGCACAGTAAATGTTCCTAGCTATTAGGAACTGTGCTTTCTTTTTGGTCCGCTGCATATCCGGGATTATGTCCTTCAGAAGAAATATAAAAGCAAATGCAAAACAAAAATTGCCGAATATCTCATTAAGAATTCTTTTTCTATCTCAGGCCGCCGATACTTCCGCTACTTTCAATTCATCGACTGCTTTGAGCGGGCCTGGGCGATTTTCTCGGGACAAGATGCGGTAGCTGCTAGCGGGTTTGTGCTGCGGACCATGGCGGTGGGAGAATGGAGTTGTTTGGGCGGCTACATACTCCTGGAGGCTTTCACGATTGTGAGTTGACCTCATCCAATTTTCTCATTTGTTTTTATGATGGAATTTTGTGTATGGTTTTTTCCTTTACAGGGATCTTGCCTCTATCTCACTGTATGCTGTGGGTGGTATAAGTGAGATATTAGAAATGATTAACAGCCGTAACCTCCTACTGACGAAACTGGGACCCCAGCTCGACGCTCTAAACATCTATCCAACCCCCTGGGCTGAAAACGTCCTTCTCGAAAGCTACAAGTTCTGGTTCTACTCCATGGTCTTCGCCAGCGTGGGGATTATATGGCAACTATTTGTGCCTGTGTCTTCGCCTAAAAACCAACAGACTAAGTCCAACATTGTCAAACAGGAAGGTGAAATGAAGGGGTCCGAAGGGGAAACCGAGAAAACCAATGAGGCCAATGCTACTGCTGCTGGTAATACGAACACCAACACCGCCCGTCTGTTGTCGGAACTTGTTGCCCTTGGATGTGACATTTTGATACCTGCCCAGTCGCTGGGGTGGCTGAATGTTGATGACTTGACCGTTGGCAGTGCGGCGGTCGTTAGCACGTTATTGATGGGGAAGTATAAGTGGGCCAAAGTGCAGGCGCAAGGAGGCGCCTTGTGAAGAGGGCCTTTGCTTGGATAGATTTTGGGTTTGCTACAGCTTTTTTTGGATCTAATTGAATAGGAAGGGCATCTAGAAGGAAATTGATTGTGGCTATGGAATGAAGGGAATATATTATATATTGATATATAGAGAGGGAAATGTTCGCGCGCCTTGAATACAAATATATGGATAGATGAGCGGTCAGATACCCTCATATCTCCAATAAAAATGACGTCTGTGACTGGTATATAAAAAGCTAAATTATCTACATTGAATTAGAAGCGAACAAAACCGAAACTTTCCTCCCTATATCTACGCTGCTCTCGCATAACAGGTGTATTCCGAGGCATTAAGATTCCGTCATGATACTCCTATCCGACCAAAACTCACACTCTTCCTGACTCCAGTCATCGTCCACTACCTGTGCGGGAATCCCAACCCCACCGCCCCCTGCCCGCTCATCATTCCCTTCCCCAAATAGCATAAGTGTCCTATTTTTCCACCACCACCCACTACCAAAAGCCTTCCACTTGGGTCTATCTGGAAATCTACCGGGCACCGCATTAGGATCACCAGTGGTAAGAAAGGACGTGAAATATGCATGGAGAGTGCCAGCAATTTCGTCCTGGGCGGCGGAAATTTGTCGAACGCCGCGGCTATATGTTTCGTACTCGGACTGGTCTGCATGGTTTGCGCCGCCCTTTACGGTCTTATTTAGAGCCCAGTGGTACAAAAATACTGGTGCTTGCTGTGCTCCCGAGGCAAGGTGGACTGTTTGTCGAACAGGGCATATATAGGCGAATTGGCCGTAGGCGGCCTCGACACGCTTGAACTGGGCGCCAACCCTTATATTTCGGGTCTCCACGTAGGGAGAAGATGGGTACTTTAGCGGGTCTGGATATAGTCGGTCAAGCCTGTTGAGGTCTTTTTCGGGCATGGCGGGAATGAGCAAGCGGAAGAAGTTTATGAATTCTTCTGACTTGGACATCCCCGAGGGAACGAAAGAGGTGCCTTCATTCGTGTTGAAGCCTGTGAGGATTGGCATTTTGTTCCAGTTACCGGATTTCCAGGCTTGGATAGGAGCTTGTTTGATGATATCGCCGTCGATGACTGGCTGGAATGCCCAGCGATCTGAGGGTTCGTAACGGGAGAAGATCTTGGACGAGGCCCAAGCAATGGTTAATGCCGATTTGCTTCGCAGGCATGGCATGACCTCATCCTCCTTCAAACCAGAGCACCCGGCTTCAACGAGAAATTCTTCAAATTGAAGTTCATGGAGACTGTGGGAGTAGGGGTAAACGGCGCGGGAGGTTGCAGCCCCAGATTCCATAATTACTCTGTGAAAAAGGTACGGCACCTCTTCTTTGTAATGCATGACATGATGGCCGATCTGGCGATGTTAGTGGATGTTTGTACAGAGGTTTTTTTAAGTCTGGCAAATGCTTACTGAGTGTGCTCCAGCTGATAGCCCAAATAAGGCGACGTCGTTTGGATCGCCACCGAAAGCTTCAATGTTTTCCTGTACCCATTTCAACAGGAGGATCTGGTCATGTAGCCCTACATTGAGCACGCCATCCTTGGCTGCAACTTTTGATGAGAGAAAGCCAAATGCCCCAAGTCTATGAAGTATTTTAGCGCATGGGCAACCACATAAACAAAGACTATCAAGTCTCACCTGTAATTGAAATTTACGGCAACATATGGCTTCTCAGACCAGGCCATCATAGAGGCGGAGTTGTGACCTCCCCCTACTGCGGTATGAGTTCCCACTTCCATTTAAAGAGAATGGGTAGATGCACGTACCGCTGCCACCGTTAAACGCGCCGCCATGGAAATATACTGCTACTGGTAATTTGCTCGTTCTATTTTGCATCTGAGGACGGAATATGTTCACAGTCAAACAATCCTCAGACCATCCATAGAGTAGCAGTGGAGGTGATGAACATCTATTCTCCTGATTAGAGCTTGGTTCTGTAAATTTCGAATTCCGAGACGACTGATTTGGTTGAGACTCAAGTAATACCTTTTGCCATAACTGGTGGCATCGATAGAGCTATTCGATGCATTGACAGGCACCGGCGGGCTGAATCTCCGTTCGTTCGTCGGTGGCAGCGCATATGGGATTCCAAGAAACGCCTCAACGGGTTTTGGCAGATCACCTCTGAGAACCTTCCCGATTACTATGCCTTGGCGAATTCTCACAGCCGGTGCCTCTATGCCCCCCAGTAAAACGGCCACTCGCGCCCAGGATGGGAGGATAACTTGCAGTGAAGGAGCCGGGGGCCAATAGTAGCGCCAATCTTCGACATCCAGGTAAGTATTTACCACAGATGGTCGTAGGGCAAAAAGAGCTAGTAGAAGGATAATAGGCACGGATGCAAGCTGGATGGCGCGCTTGATTAACGACATGGCTCAAGCATGGGTTATCAAGCCCTACACTGCTAGCGTATTATTTCACGCCTGACGGCAGTGCCAATTGTCGTCCAGCCAGCAACTCAGTAGAGGAGGCAGATATTAGATTACTAGTGGCATGCCGTAATATTAAAAAAAAAGGCAAATTTAGCAACAATCTACCTACGTCTGATCCTAGAAAAGAAAGTTAAACATTGAACGATGGAGGTTTTGGTGGCTTCGAAGAGCTGAACAATCTTACTGGAGAGGGGTTCCTGTTTATGGGACCACAGCCTCACCGTCGTGTCCGGGTACTAAGGAATCGGACAGCTATCTGCCGACTTCGCCAAGCCCTAATTTTGGAGAAGAGAGTAAAAGAATAACGAGGCAGTCCCGCCGTCAACATTAAATATAAATGCTGTGATGGACTGAGCTCGGCTCGGCGTTCCCCAAGAATCGGGTGGAGCCAGGGGCATTACATAAGCTGCAATGACCCCACAGAATTAAGGTTTGGCCGAAAACGAGTTTTTTCCCTATTAGGAAATAGCTTAATTCATCGACACGCTCATGTAATTGCTCAGCCGCATCAGGACCAGACCCGAGAGATGCGAGATACGACAAACTTTCCAGTCAATGGGCCCTGCGCCTCCAACGAAACAGTGGTGATGGAGAATGATGGTGGAATTTGTTCTCTAGGCTACAGGGTAAGGTAGAGTGAGTTTTCAGTTGGCGAGCGGTATGGTACCGGTATCTTTTGGGAGACTTTCTCCGAGTGGTTAATTGCCATTGATGATATATAAAGTCCTCGATCCTGCCCGTCTAGATGAGGATGATTCTTAAAATTATTATATTCAAGTTCTCAATAACAATAATACAGATTTCTACATCCCCTTTGTCCTCATAAACCATAGGCCATCTATTTACCCTTCTTCATCTCACAACGGTGCTCTCACCAAATTACAATCTCCAATCTATCACCATGATGGCGCCAGACAATCCGTTCGCAGACAGCGCCTGTGTAGCAAAAGAGAAGGAAACTCTCAAGAGCTCCGCAGTCTCAATTAGCTCAACTGAAACTGCAGAGACGCTTGTGAACACCCCATCCTCTTTCACACCCGGTCGTTCCCTATTCATCGACGCTCGTGGAAAAGCGCTTGTGCGCCTACCCACTCCACCCTCACAGCTAGAAATCCACCTCCACAACCCGGATGCATCACTCGCATACATATCCACACGCAAGAGCCGCTGTTCAGGCAGTACCACTCTCTCATCACCCGAGCGTGGCGACCTAATATTCACCGAATACTTCTTCGGCCCTAATAGGGAACCCATCATTCATCAGTTAAATGGGTCTGAGAAGGCTTCTCTGCAGGTTAAAATTCAAGGGAAATGGACGTCCCGAGCAACCAACTTTTCATTGCCGGACGGGTCTGTGTTTGAATGGAGGTACGTGAAGGAATGTGGGCCGGAGGGGAAGAAAGAAATGCTTGTTGTTCTAGAGAAGATTGACGTTGCCGGCCGGAAAAGAGTGGCCCACCTGCTGCGGAATGAACGGACGAGGCCGCCTAACACTTCTCGGTGCACGGCAGGGAATGGTGGGGAGCTTGTGATTGATCGAGATGCATCGGAAGCGATAGATGAGTCGTTGATTGTGGCTACTTGCCTGCTGATGCTGAAGAAGGAAATTGATCGCCGGAGAGCTCTACAGGCATGCGTGATCTTTGGTGGTGCTGGTGCTGGGTAATATCTACTTTTATCCTCTGAGTCTAAAAGATGGTAAATCTTTCCTTTCCTTTCCTTTCCTTTCCTTTCCTTCCCTTTTCTCTCCCTTTTTCCACCCCTTCCATTTCCTGCTCAGTGTTTCAAATTCATTATTTGGCTTTTCGTTCCTTGCATTTCCTTGCGTTTAGTTGTTTAATTCAAAGTATTGTACATACAATTTGTTAAATATATTTGGGTGGATGGACAAATAGAATTGGTAAAATTGAACACCTATATCATATGCCGTGCCTTATCATAGGATAGAATCATCTCCTGATTCATTCTACGTCCTCCATCACCGTTCAAATAAGTATCCGCTTGCTTAAAAGGAAACAAGAGTAAATGACCGCAAAGTCCATAAAATAACCCACATGGCACATGAAAACTCCTAAACATATCAACCTATCCATCCCAAACTGGGAGCAGTTCCGTGCTTTTTAGCGAGAAGCGGGGCGTAGCTCTTCATCGCCAAACCCTTTTGCAGACTCCCAAACGCAGACAGAGCCAATATCTTCACCCAGCTATTATTCAACGAATGTCGGTATTGCCAGGGACGTTCTCACATAACGACGCAGATGAAACAATCGCATTCTTCACCACCACAGCCGCAGCCAAAGCAGGGCTTGGTAGCTCCCTTGACGGGCTTGCTAACGGTCGATGAAGCTGAGGAGCCCGAAGATGTAGGAAGGGTGTGGTTGACGGGTTGGGAGCCGGTGGTTGAGGCCATGATTTTTCGGGGTTTTGCGGAGGGAAGTGTTTGTCTGTTTCGCGCGGTAGATTAAGGACGCCTGGTTGGCTGGTATGTTTTCCTGTCAAGGGATTATTAGTCGGGGTTCTTGATGTGTAGTTCATATAATAACTATTCTTGAAGTACGGATGGTATGGCCAATGCCTTTGTATCTACAATTGTACCTACTTTTGTTCTGATTCTTGTTTTGATAGCGGTTGATAAAATATCGATATGTGTCGTTGGGCTGAATGGGAGGTTATAGGTTTCGTCATCGTTTTCAGCCCTAACTATATAAACCTGCCCCACAAATACTAGTTAGTTGATGTAGAGTAAGCACTGCATGTGACTTTCAACAATCTTTCAATCTTTCACTCATTGGAACTAATTGAACACATTGACATCCTCGTTATTACTCATATATTTCTATTTGTTATGTATGATCTGGAAGTATGTATACTGATTAGGAGTTCTTCTAATGTCATAGCAGTGCTTTCCACTTGCATTTTGAAACTCACTGCTTTGATTCACAAATACTCTCAACCACTGCCACCAGTAATATATTCAATGCAACTTGGAAAGAGTGACTTATGTGGTGGGTTCAGACATTATTATTCAAATTTCAATTTCAAGGCCGTTTTTGAAATCATATAACCTCATTTCCTGATCAGAGCTACAGAATTCTGTCTTCAGAGAACTGGCATGCTGACCATTGGGCTTACCCAGGACGCCACTATACGCTCTCCAACCACCTGAGGATCGCTCGCATCATGATCCCATTATTATACCCGACCGCAGCATCTAGAGCGGGCTGAACATGGATTTCGTCCTCACACTCCGCATAAACAAAGTCCTTCCCGTCAAAGGCACTCCAATCGGATCCGCGGCCAGCGACAACAGTCTCTGCTTTCACGCAATCCCTGGCGAACCTCCGACAACTGTCCAGAAGAACTTCGGCCGTCCCTGCCGTCACCATCGCTTTCTTGACTAGACCCGGCGGGCCCCCTGATTCCGGAAACACTTGACGCCAGACTTCATCAGTGCCTTCCCCTTCGCATAGGTCTGCCCATGCATCTCCCCTAGTAGGATTCCACGCCCCCTTAAACCGGAGGGCTATGGGCCCATCGATGTAATCCTTACCATCATTTGTCTCATAACTTTCTTGATCGACCGTCATCATCGTCCATGGACTCACAAATAGCACAGCTCTAAGCTGCCCACCACCAATATCCAGCGGTGCCGTGTACGGTGATGCTTTGGCGATGTGCGCCAGTAAAGACCCAGCCAAATTGCCGCCCGCGCTGTCGCCGGCGATTATGATGTCTTCAGCTCTCAATGACAGATCATTTAGAAGGTAGCGAAGGGCAGCCACGGCTTGGATGAGTTGAACTGGGTATGGATATTCCGGCGCTAGAGCGTACTCGAGGAAGACTACTTCTTTGGCCTTGCAGGCTGCAGCGCAACGAAGGACAAAGGGCATATGACCAGCGGCTCTGAGAGGGTTGACATATCCGCCTCCATGGAAATACAGCAACGTCGGCCCATCTGTGGTGGCTGATGTGGGGGTGACAAAGTGCAAGGTTGGCGGTGGCGTGTGTACAGCTGAGCCCGCGTTGCCCTCAGTAGAGATACGGGTCACGATAATCGCTTTATGCGGGATTTTGCGTTTGGTGCAGTAGCCTTCGATTGCCGTCCCGGTTGGGTTCCTTCGAAGGTTACTGAGTAACTGTTTTGCGGGAAATGTAGCCCTTTGCACTTGCAGAAAGGTGAGTGCTAGCTTCTGGCGCCAATGGAGGGATTCGTTTGTTTGGCGTGTGAACGCGATGAGGAGCCGAATTGCTAGAATTCCCAGTTAGCAATGTGTGTATCTACCCACCTAGTGATTATAGCGGAATAAATGGCTGCCCGTGTAGATAGATTAGCAATTACCAAAGACCGGAATAAGAGCATAAAAGACTGCCTTCTCACGGATTGTGAGACTATTTGCTTGACTTGTTGAATGTAATGTAGCCATGTTCTCGTCAGTGGCCCTTGGTGTTAATTAAGAGCGGTTGGGCTTTTGAAAGCACCTAAACTATTATTTCTCTAAGTTACACTGCATATGCAGCATAGTTGTATGATTTAAAAGTGTATCCTCACAAAATAGCATGAAACATCCCCAGAACGCTCATCCTTTTTTCTAGAGGTAGAATATAAAGTGATTCGTGGGCGGGCATGTGCCGAGGTTAAGTTATTTAATAAATGCTCGATGAATTGACATATGCTGCCTCAGCTTGATGCCAATGTTAGATGTTCTAGTTCGACTCGTCTTGTCTTGCCGTATGCCTGTGATATCCTTAACTATTCCCACGGTTTTTGAGTCCAGTTGGAGTTAAATCATCTTTTTGGTCGCATGGTAGCTAAGTAGGTAAGGGCAAAACCTGTATCAATTGGGCGGAGGAACGCGCGCTGGGTCCCTTTATGACCTTCGCATAGCATGTTCCATGCATAGGAAGTAGATGCTGCCATCGTTGGTGGAGGTATATGTATGTACCAGAGCAGGCCCCTCAATTAACAAATACCAAAATCTGGTCCTCGATAGACACCAGGAGCGCTCACAAGAGGCCATCCTGGGCGGTTCGGAGGTATTTGCGTTCGGGGTTATAAAAAGGCTTGGCTTGCCCCTTTTCGGGCACCGAAACCCTAATTCATTATTCTCAATCAAGAGTCTACAACCAGAGAGCTGGGACGCTGATGATGCTGATGATGTACTCAGCCAGCAGAGCCGATACTTTGGGACATCTAGAATCTCTTAACTCTGCATGATTACGGGAGTGTCCATTTTTTGGAGCTCTTCTCTCATGTCCTTTCCCCCCTTTTCGGGGCGTTATAATGCGTTGAAACGCCACGACGCCGAACATGAATGTGCCCGAACTGATCTATAATGCCGAAGGACACACGCCGCAAAAGGGGTGCCTTCACAGGACGAGGATAAATATATCCAAATGTCTTCATTTTGCTGTTTTTAAATATTTCTTCCACGAAGAAATATGGCTTCATAAGCCCAAATCCATTTGTTATCTGAGAATTCCAAACAAGATCTGTGAAAGCATAGGCGAGAATAGTCAAGGAGATCCAGATACCAACCATCACCATGTCTCCGTCAAGCAGTAAACCTGCAGACGATTCCCCTTCCCTGCCACCAACAATGAAAGCATGGACTTATACGAAAGCTGGCTCTCCCCTGGATACCCTCCAGCTATCCACATCCCACCCCGTCCCTTCACCCTCAGCCCTTGCCCCAACAGAGCTCCTCATAAAAGTTTCCCATGCCTCCATAAATCCTACCATGCGACTCATCATGCACGGCTACCCAACCATCCTGCTTCAGAAGACCCCACCACGAGTCGCTGAATTTGAGTTCTCAGGTGTCGTCGTCGCCCTGTCCGCTAATGCGGATGCTGCTCTGCGCGAGGAGTTCCCTCTTGGCGCCCCGGTACTGGGCATGAATGATCCCCTCCATGAAGTGGCCCGCAAGAACCGTGGCACCCTAGCGGAATATGTCGTTGCGACGGCGGAGAACTTGATTCGGAAGCCGGATAATGTATCCCTCGAGGAAGCGGCGGGACTGGTGGTCACAGGGTGCACGGCATTGAACCTTGTTACGAGAGCGGGTGTGAGGAAAGGGGATAAGGTGTTTATTAATGGTGGGAGTTCGGGGACGGGGTTGATGACCGTGCAGATTGTGAAGGATATTCTGGGAGAAACAGGGACCATTGTCGCGACTTGCTCTGGGCGTAATGAAGAACTAGTTCAGAGTTTGGGGGCTAATGAGGTATGTATGATGAGAAAAAGGAGAAATGGGGTGAGAAGGGGGGTTGTATCATTCCCAAAAGGGCCTGATCTAGCATCACAGCTAACATCCTTGAATAGACCATCGACTACACCAAGCACGACAACCTACACAAGTATCTCGCAACCCACTACTCCACCTCCCCCTTCGACGTCATCCTCGACACAATCGGCATCCAGTCGCTCTACGATCATAGCACCGCCTACCTTTCCCGTCCCACCCGCGACCGCCCGCAAAGGTACCTCAACATCGGGGTGCTCTATCCACCCACGACCTTCATCAACATCTGCCGCGCCATCCTTTGGTTGCTCCGGATCATGATTCTCCCCAGCTTCCTAGGTGGAGGTCCCGGTGGCTTTGCTTTGGTGACGACAGGCCCATCCAAGATGAGGATTGAGAAGGTGCGGCGGATGGCGGAGCAGGGGAAGTTGAGGGCTGTTGTGGATTCGGTGTGGGAAATGGAGGATGCGATGAAGGTATGTTATGTTTTTGTATGTTGAATAGGTTTTCCTATTTATTATTTTTCGTTGTAGGAGTCTGCGTTGGAATGTACGCATGGAGTCTTGGCTGACATTGTTCTCCTTGGATGCAGGCTTATGAGCGCAATATGTCGAAGCATATGAAGGGAAAAGTCGTTGTGAAGGTTCAGGATGTATAGCGATGGCAAAGGATATGCAGGTATTTTTGGAAGGCCGCCGTAAAGGGGAGTTTCCAGAAGTTTTCTATCTCCCTGAGGTTCTCACCACGACATGGGACAGCTGAGATACATATTCACGGGTGTTTCACATAAACTAGTTATACTAAATCGTAGTCAATAATGAATTGGAAAAGACGGGATTGCTCATACTCAGCTGCTGGGACTAAATGCACGACCTTACATCCTCTACAGATCCATGTCATCCAAGTTCTTCTCATGCTCAGCTCCACTTGATATGAACGGAAACTGCCTGCCCGCAAGGCCGCAAGGTCTCTGCTGGTCTGCCTCGCTGCGAAAGTACAGCAAATGGCCCTATACAGCGCTTCTAGTGGTCAGAAGCCCTTCAAGATTTACTATAATATGATATCAAAATAGAATTAAATTTCATGTGACAATTACCATGCGCTGCAAAAAAATTCTTTTATTTCCCATAATAAAACTGCTCCCTTGTCTCTTCACACACCTCACTGTGGGGGTATATAGTTGCATTCCTTCCATTCATTCATTCATCCACTTGCTATTCTGGTATGTATTAGAACTCTTTTTTAGCCAATGTTCTTGTCCCCAGTCCTTGCCATTCCCATCCATGCCCAATGCTCATTCTCATTCTCATTCTCATTCTCATCTCACACATCATCCGCCTAGTGTGCGTGCAGTCAGTGGAGGGGGTATTCTGTTTTCTACATCATAATGCATAGCTCCCCGAAACGTAAAAAGGAAAAGGAAAGAAACGAAAGAAAAGAAAAGAAAAATCTATTTTGTGCCATATCGTCGTTGGTCCTCGTTCTCAATTCGTTAAAAAGAGTAGCTGAGAGGGCAAAGAAACTTATTGACCCAGTTGTTCGACCCAGCTCGCCAGTCCCGGTTGCATCTTGTTTAACCAGGAGACTAGCTCGATGAGCTCGGCGCGCCGCTCATCGTCGAGCTGGTCCGAGTCGCCAGTAAGAACGGCTTGGAAAATGGGGATCAGACGTGGCGTTAGACTGCGGACGGTTGGGTCTTCCCATTTGTCTGAAAATTCTGTTAGCGAACATGTGTCATTTTCAAAGGAAGAAGGGAAGAAAAACATACACAGCTGGCAAATCATGCGGTAAACAGGATCGTTCTCCTCGTAGTCATTCTTTAAGGGGAGGAGATCGACTAGAGCTGAAAGGACATCTGCCACGGGAACGTTGTCGCGATGCTTCAAGATCATCCGGCTAAGGCAGCCAGAAGCATTGTCTGGGAGTCTGGCCTCGGGCATATGCAAGCAGGGCTCCAATTTCTCTAGGATGGTAGGATAGGCCTGGATAATTTCCTGGTCGGAGTTGGATCGTTCGACAAGGCGTCCGATGGCATACGCAGCATTGCTCTTTGTCTGGGCATCCTCATCACTCAGTCGGCGCAGGAGCAGCTCAAGGAATTTGGTAGTGAGCGGTGTGATACCGTCGGCCAACCCGAAGATGATTTCAGCCAAGACACCGGTGGCAGTGGATCGTTCGAGAGGTTCGCTGCTGCCAATATACTGGAGAACGGTCTTCTCGAAGTGAGGCCATAGGCCGAGGAAATTACCACCAAGAGCAATTGCAAGGCCGGAAATAACGTCCAAGGCAGTGTCGATGACGACCCAATCGTACTCGGACAGTTCTTCGAGAGCAGCACGATCTTCTTCATCAGCACCGAAATCCTGTTGAGCGGGGTGTTGCTTGGTGATGATGGTAGTGACCATAGTGACGACGTTGTCAAGAATGGAAGCATCCGAGACCAGGTATGGCCCGCAGTATTTGAGATTTTCAGCGACATTGCGGTTAATATCGGCAACAGTCTCTCTACACAGGTAGCCAGTGTTAGTAACCGAATATGGATCCAGAGACAGATAAAAATGTAACAAATAAAAATCACATATGCTCAGTTAGATATTTCTCAGCTTCACGATGGAAGTTTTCGCGTTAACATCAGTCACACATTTTGTGTGTATGAGTGAGCTGGGATTACGAAGTGGTGTCATCATAGAAAATATACTGGCAATGAATAGCGCAATGAAAGTAATAGGAAAATAACAGAAGTAAAAATGAAAGGAAGGATTGCCCTCAACGTACCTGTCTTCTTCATCTGCCCACATCTTGATCGTGGCGGTGACCAAAATTTCGGTGAGTTTCTTGAGCTCAGCGGGTGGCTCAATCATACCCATTCCCTTGCCAGGCACCCATTTCTGCATCTGACCAGACTCTTCACAAACCTGCCAGAGGGCAGCGTACGCGCGGTGAAGAGTGCTGATAGTACTCCTTCGGATACCTTCATAGGGATGCTCGCAAAGAGGCAAAATCTGTTCGATTGTCTTTTCGAAATAGGGGAGATAGGCTTTCTTGGCATGGGTGATGATATCACCAATGACCTCGACGGCAATCTCCTTCTCAAGGGCAAGGGGCCCCACCGTGGTTAGGTCCTCCCAGTCCTCCTCACCGTCGATATCGACATCCTCGATGTTAGAGTCATCGAGCGTAGAAACGTCCTGGTCGTCATCATCGCCACCTGCGACGCGGACCTTGCGGCCAGCAATGGTAACTTCCTGGCCAATGAGGTCCTTAGCAGCCTCGCCCAGTTCAACCTCAAGGTCAGTTTCCTCCTGGTCAAGGCATGCGAAGAGTCCCTTGACAATTCCGTCCAAGAATGGAGTGAAATCTTCACCGTAAACCCTGGACATAGAGCCCCAGAAAAGGTAAGTACTTTCCTTTAGTCTGGAGTGGCCAAGCTGGAGGGCCTCCTCGCTAGCACGCATCAACGGTTCGACGTAGTTCTTGAAGTGCTCTGGCCCAGCAGAAGCAGACATTTCTCCCATCGCGTCAGTGACACACGCGCGGAGTTCAAGCTCATCCTCGCTGTCCTTCATCGCAGCATAGTCTTGCATGAGATGCATTGACTCATTGAAGAAGGGGAGGAAAGCCTCGCCAGCAGATGAAGCGATGGATCCCAAAGCGCTAGCTGTAAGAGCTTTCACCTTGAAGTCAGGATGTTTGATCAACTCGTGCAGAATTGGCACCACCTCGCCTTGGTACAGGATCACATCACTCTCGCCCAACGCGTCAACCACCGCATCCAATGCGCTGATGGCAGCTTTCATATTGTCGATGGCTGGGCCACTCTCTTCGCCCTTCCACTCCTGCATTGTGCTTCGGAGATTCGTGAGGAGGAGAGGCATAACCTGCTGATGATGCTGGCCGACGTCCTCGCCGAGAGATTCGGCAATTCGCGCAACGCCATGCAATGTTGCTTGGCGAACCTTGGATTCGGGGTCGCTAAGTAGTTGGAACACGACAGGGAAGATTTCCTTCATCTGAGTGCTAATGAAATCAGGAGCACCCTCGACACACATACCAAGAGCCATGATACCAGCGCGTCGATAGTCGGGATCCTTATTGTTGAAATATTGTCCCAAAGCGTTGAGGAGAGGGACGACAATCTGACTAGGTGGAAGGCTTTGTGCAAGCATGTCCAAAAGACCAAGCGCCGATCTTGCTGGTGTAATATCATCGTCGTCAACGGCAGTATCACCCAGCTCGGTAGCGATTTGAAGGCAGGTAAGGGTAATCTGGCTACCGATCTGCATGCCTTGGATTCGCAGTTTTCTATACCTAGTCGCTTGCATGAGGAAAGAAATGGCTTGAGTTCTAGTGTCCTCATCCAGCTCGGTATTTGCTGCAAGCTGGTTCATGAATAGCACAAGATCCTTGAGGTGGGGGTTCGTCAATTGTGGGTCGCAGGCAAGGAGGGTTTGGAAAACCTCAAACGCCTGCAGGATCCGATCCTCGTCGCTCTGGTCAATCGAGTCTTTCAGCACGGCGACCATGGCGGGGAAAATATTCTGGAAAGCCTTGATTGGTGCCTCATCCTCGTCAGAGTCGAGATGTATGGCCAGTTTGCTCAATGCCAGCAGGGTATTGATGCGGACCTCAGCACTCTCAGGATCACGAATAGTCTTCTCAAATAACGCAAAGAGGTCGCTAAACTTCTCCTGGAAACCTTCACCCAGCGTTTCGAGGATGGTAAATAGGATGTAAATACCAGTAGCCCGCTCATCGGCTTTGGGGCTAGCTGCAGCCTGGAGCAGGAATCCCGGGAGATCTGCCCATTGCCCGTCCTCGATATCAATCTTCGCAATAGCGGAAATGATACGCGCACAAGAATGGCGGACCAAGGAGGTACCGTCTCCTAAGGCAGCACGGAGTAACTGTTCTCTAACCTGTGGTTTCTGCTCCGCAGCGATTTTGAGCCAATGCTTGTAGACGAGGGTTCGGGACTCGACAGCAGCAAGCTGTCTTAAATTCTGGTCATCATGGGAAGTCGCGACCTGAATGAGGAAAAGTAACGATTCTGGGTGGGTATAGAATTCCTTTTTAAGTGTGCCAGTAGCTTCTTTGACACTGCCCTTGGTCGCTATACAATATCAATAAGGCCGCAAGTCAGAGACATTCTTTCGTACGACAATATTCTCCATTCATATACATATAGCAGGCTCAAGAACTCACGATCAAGGACAATTTGCAGCTGCTGCAAGAACCGCTGCTGGTCCATGATGGGCGACTCTGCTGTAATGCCGGCTTTTCACTCGCAAAGCTAGGGGGTATGTCTATGAAAAAGACAGGCGGCTGGTATAGGTGCTCTCAACTACTCCTATTGAGAAGGGTTCCCAAGGTTTAAAAAAAACTAGGGGAAGAGGAGAAAGGTGATGAAGAGAGAGAATCGTAGAGAACAGAAGGGGGAGAAGGAGGAGGAAAATTGAGATGTGAAGTGGGAAATTGAGATGTGAAGTGGGATGTTTGAAATTGTCGAGTATATTTTTTTTTCTTTGGCGGCGCTAGTCTGCTTTAGTGCGGCTTGGTAGCACCTATTATTGTTTGCACTGTTTACATCACATGAGGGGCAGCAAAACAATCATCATCAACCACGACGGGTATTGTTAATTCAAGATGGAGTGGTTATTTTATTATCTGCCATAATCATGGACAGCTATATAATCCACCCATAGCTAATGATCTAAAGGTTTTTCTTATAAAAAAAAAAAGGAAAAAAAGAAAAGAAAAAAGAAGGGGGGGGAGAAGGCACAGCCGGGCTATCTACACCAATATCCAAAAATCAAAGGTGACTTGACCGTCGTTGTCCCAGCATGTGGGCGAAAAGAGGAGCCATTGTCCTGTATAACGTATATACAGTACATACACCAGGAAGCAGGTATATCATCATTGTTCTTCCATTGTTCTTCCATTATCCAAACTCCACCGCGCTTGCGATACTCCTTTATGTCTATAATGTTCGATTTGGGTTACGAATCTGGTGTCAAAAGCGATTGAATAAAAGGCATTTTGCGAACGGCCAAGTAAGGGAGAAAAAAAAATGTCATAAAGCGAATTAACATGGCCAATATAGTGTCCATGGATAGATTGCGATATTGAATTCACGAGTCGTCCTCGGAATCATAGTCATCGGGCAGCAGGGAGCGGTATCTTCGCGCAGCAAGGTCCTCTTCCAGACCGCCGTCTGTCTGAGGGTCACAATATCCTACGAGAAAAGTATAAACCGCATCAGTTCTCTGGGCATTATAAATTACAGAATGTCAAAGGGTCCACTGATTAAGGTAAGGAGGAAACTCACCGTCACCACCAAACAAGCTCAAAGCAACTGGCAAGAATATCAGCGCATGAGACGCAGCAAATATTACCAGTGCCAGCCATATCCGGAAGTAGTAGATTTCGAATATCTTGCTTCTTGTGAATGCGAGTACGCAGACGCCTAGAAGTTTGGTAACCGTGATACCGGTGAAGACACTGCTGCCAACATTGACTAATGCCACCCACGCGCGAGCAGTACGATGTCGGAATTTACCTCGAGCTTGCTCCAAGAGTGGACTAGAAGGGAACATGAAAGCGCGTGCAACATGTGCACAGAATTCGAACCCGATACCGACGCAGATAATCAAGTTAACTAGCGAGACAGCATTTAATGAAACATTGGCAATAGCCATAGCTCCGATAATATCAACAACAGTCATAATCACTGTGGCAGTAACGACTGCTCCTGTGGCTATAGAGCCTAGGAGGATTGAAGTGACAGCAAAGATTATCGCGGTTGCGGATCCGAGCAAGGTTCCAGTGAGGCGGACAATAGACGCGTATTGGTCGAAAAATATATAGAATTTGGAGTAAGGAAATACGTCGATATCGTGCTTTTGTGAGATGTCGTCCGCAATACGACGAGCGGATTCATAGGCCTTGATAAAGTCCTTTTGGCTGCGTAGTGGCGTGTGGCTCGTGCGGAAATGGCTTGCATTAGTCGTGATATGTTTTGAGTCGAGAACTAGGGCATTGCTATAAGGAGCCAAACCGCCTAGAGGGCATGACTCGTCCGTAGGTGACTTTAGCCATTTCTCCGCGTAATGAATGAACTCGGACCCTTCTGGCATGCCATGTAACGAAATATTCCATGGCGGATCTCTACCCTCGAAGCAAATTTTTCCGTCTTCTTTGCAGCAGTCTTGGTGAGGGTTCAGCCAGTAGAAGAAGTCATCAACCCAACTGGCGGTCGATCCAGAGATATAAGAAACGTTGGGACGCTTTGATTCCTGTTCAAGGACAAAGCCCAGTGAAAACTCGTCGCATGTTGAAAATCTTCCACAAAGTTGTTTCTGATGATGTCTGGCGGTAACATTCACATCTCGTGTTACGAAGTAAACAGGGGGCCCACTCCCAAAGTAATCATACAGATCATTAAAGAAATCGATCAGGTATGAATCACTGGGGATGGCGATACGTTGGTCCAGCCCCAGAGCTACAGTTGGTAGCAGCGCAAGGCCGGCTGTGAATATTCCGAGGAAAACAACCATAACTAAAACTTTAGTCTGCTTCTGAAGAAGACGAGTAGCATATGTCTTTCGAATAAATCGTTGCAGGGCTCCTTCCTCCGCGTGGTCATACGGCTGACCGCCAGGGATAGAGGACGAATTTGCTTTTCGGACAGTAAGGCAAGGCAAGCAATCTGCACGTAGGCTCTCAACACGTCTCTGGTTCAATGCTAGTACGGACACAAACATCGTCACTTGTAATAGGGCATTGATAAAGACTGCACCGGCAGCATAGGCTGCGAAATTCTTGACAGCAGGCATCCCTACAAACGCACCCATCGCAAACGCAATGGTTTCTGTGGTTGCAGAGAGGAGAATGCTAGGCCCCATTCTTCCCAACGCTCGAGCGATGCGCTCATCGATTTCCTCATCTGGGTGGCTTCCGTTTACTCGTTCAAATTCGTGGACGATAAGGAAAATGTTATCAACACCGATTGCTAGAACTAGGAATGGGATCACCTCTGCGATAATTAAGGTCACCTTGATCCCAGCTGCTGAGAAGAGTCCAACTGAAGCTGACACAGACATCAGAACGATCAAGATACCGACGATACCGAGAGTAAATTTCGACTGCACGAGACTATTGGCCGGGTTTCTGATGATGCTTTTCCACGTCAAGGTTGTAGAGCCGAGAGCTAGCGAAGCGTAGATGAACATAATTATGTAGCTGATAACCACGATTTTCGCATCCGTGTTCGTAGACTTATTCAACTCTTGTTCAAGGCTGATTTCAGTGTTGAAAGAAACGCGTAGGCCGTGTTCAGTTGCCTCTTCTTGAACCACTTCGAGCACTCTTTTTAAGCTATCTTCCCAATCAATTGCGCCGGCCTCCGCTTTTGAGCCAGGGGCATGGTTGTTAACCACCCATGTGACAACAAGTGCGGAAGCATTCAATATATTTTCAGGCCGTCCGTAACCCCCTAGAATCATTTCTGGCTTTAGGGGTTGCTGGAAGTCGGGAAGGCAGTCTACAGCACCGGGGGACTCGGTACAATGCTTCAAGTGATCTTCCCAAGTGTTAGGGTCGACATTAGAGAAAGAGCCTCCGAAATATCCAGTCAATGATTGGACAACGCAAGCCTTTCCCGTCGGGTTAAAACAAATATCGTCCAAAGACAGTCCTTTGTCCAACGAAATCATGCGACGAACTCGACTCTCCACGTCGAACCACCAACTAAGCGTTTCATAACTTAAAACAGGGCCTGGTCCGCTTGGATGGGTGTCGTTGACGAGGAACGCTTGTTCTGCTCTATAGAAAGGCCCGAAATTCTCGTCGAAAAATGCTTTCTCCTGTGCAGCAGCTGAGCTTGGGCTGACCCAGAGTTTGACAGGGTCTGTTTCGACGGCGAAGCGTAGCCAACCCAGGCTTAGCAAGCCACATAATAAAATACTTGTCGTTATGGTTAACGCGGGGAAACGAGCACAAGTACCACCCAGACGATTGAATATCGCATCGAAAATAGAATTTAACTTGTAGCTTGTTTGGGGACGATCGAGTATACCAGCATCGTCGATAAGATCGCCTTCGTCTTCATCGTCGCTTGGGCTTGTATCTTGCAGGAGTCGAACCCGTTCCAGTTTCCGTTGTTGACGTCTCTGAAAGGCAAAATGGCCAAGCGTACCAGCGACCAAGAGCAACAAAAAGACCGAATATATGATTATGACAGAGAACGATAAACAGGGGAGATGCCCAACGTGGCAATAGCTCTCCTCCGCTAACGCTGGTAGTCGGGGACAAACAGCCGGGCAGTCGACGCATGAACACCGATACTTCTGGTCTGAATCACTGCAGGATTTTGGAATCTCCGGCAAAGGTCGCATGCCCGCATCCTCAGGTCCCTTTGGTTCTGTCACAAAATTGATTTGAAAGGGGCTACCCAACAGCTTCTTGTCGCCCAAAAATTTCAAGAACCGGGAATAATTCTTTGCACCCCCGCCGATGAAGTCCATCGCCTTGCCGCCCGAAGCACCATTTTTCACATCCTTGCAGCTGTCATAGAAACCATCCTGGTATCCCTCCGACCACAAGTTATCCAGCTCGGTCACCACTTTCTTCCCTTTGACCTTGTCGGTTTGTGTAACGTTGATAAACAGAGACTGGTCCGGGGAGCATGTGAAGGAGCAAAAGAGGTTGAAAAAGTTCTCTTTGCATGCCGGACATGAGGCAATTATGCCTTCGGCCATCTTCAGATTCGAGGACAAAGCATCAATCTATTGGAATAGCAAAACAAGCAGGTGTAAGCTCAAGTGCCACCAGTTGGTCAGAGTAGATCTTGGATTCGCAACTTCTCCGACGCGGAGTCTTACCTGAGTCTCCTCGCAACAAACATTTCCTGTTTTCCATTTATCTCCACACAACGCGACCAATTTCGTCCGGGTATCCGCCGCCGGCTCTTTCGCAAGTCCATTATCGGGGCAAGGCAACTCTCCACCGAAAAATGACTTCTTCCCGCAGTGGCCACGCATCGCACAGCGACCCTCCTCGTGAATCTTCGTCTCTCCTTGGGCAAAGACGGAGTTGCTCTGCGCAACCACCAGTCCCGCCAGAAGCGACAAACATGCGAGGCGCATGGCTGGATGATATCTTCAGGCAGAAGTCAACGGGGGAGCATTCGTAGATTCCAGCACTACCACTAACTTCCCCTTGTAGTTGACTTCCTCTACGAGAGGGTCAAACCATCAAGGTATAACCAATATACTTCAATCGATATTTGGGAAGCTGTAGAAGAGGGTTTTGGAGCGGTGATGAGCGAGCGATCAGGATCAAGAGCGTGGGAAATCGATTAACTAGTTACTGGATGACGTTGGGATCACCAAACTTGCGGCAGCATTCGAAACGGAACCGAAGAAAAGAACGGTCAATGGTGATACAAACAGAAACAAGAATCCGCTAAGAAAGTAACAACAGCTGCCAAAGGGGTCGAATCACACAGCAGGGTAATGATATATGGGCTGGCAAGTCAGCATGAGTGGTTGGGATACAAAGTGCTGGGGGTTGGATGATGTGGTGACGGGAGAATGGCTGGACGCGGGCTTATGTCAGCCTATGACATCGATGGGGACGAGAAGAGCCGGGGCTTGGCATCGCCAACGTTCGAACGACATCAATTCGACATCCATGCCCATTCTCCAATATCAGGGTATACCCAGGAACGAGAAAAACACGCCAGGGCGCATTTCAAGGCAAGATGTTGGATAAAATAGCTCTCCTTAGTCTTATCGCCCGCGTGCTACGAAGGCTTGAAGTCCCCTGCCAAACACATCCTACGTCATAAATGCGCTGCTCCTCAAAGCATCAGGTCGGTCTAGGCCCCTGTTTACGAGGACTAAACCCGTTTTCTTGCAATTTTCACTTTTTTGTTGCCCATTTCTTGCAAGTGGGCTGGATGCTTGGGCGAATCGGCACGCCGAAGTTGAAATACATCCGTGGCATCTGGGGTTGCAATGCCGAGGTGGACATTTCGGGTGCTCCTCTCAGCAAGAGCAGAGCATCGCCAGAAGCCCAAGATCCTCCAAACTCTCTAGCTGCAGGGTGGAAAATCTTTACTTTCCGCAGGCGAACGGAGAAGTGGAGAAAATGCCTTTCGGGGAATGCCCTTTATGCTCTTGCCCAGAAAACAAATCATACCGAGCTTCGTTGTTGCACGAAGACATAATATTGCCTGCCTATCGGGGAAGACAAATGAGCCAGGATGCTGCTCAAGCGGCGGCAGCAAAAGCCAGTAGCAAAATTTCACGGTCCCAGCAAAGAAAAGCTGGGAAGTTAACATCCTATACAAAAGCCTCCTCATAATGAACCTGGCACACGGCTTCCCCTGCTACGATCTGGACATGTGCATGTACATGTACATGTACATTACAATACAATGCTAAGATCCGAAGCTATGTCTAGATCAGCTCCAGAACCGGGTGGTGTTGAACCAACCCGTTCAGAAAATAACATCTTAAACCCAAAGACGAGAAGGACGGATAGGGGAGAGTACAATCAGGTATTTTAAATCTCGCTGAAATCCCGTCTACCCAGACTACCTACCCCCTAGTGGATCGATACAGTACCAGCTCCCAAATACGCCCAGCTGTTGGGAGCAATTCTATCGGTCAATTTCCCGTCAGAGCAGCGCCAATGCTTACGTCTGCGAAATTCCAGCAGTGGAATATGGATTTCTAAGCTTCAAACAAGCTACGACAGCTCGAACAACATGCATCAACATGGAGAGAAGCTCCAAGGTAAATTAATACCGACTTTTCATTACTCCTCCTACCTTAGGCTTTGAGGCCAGGAATTATCAGTGTTAGCGGCAAGCAGGCTGTCCGGATTCCGCCTCCACAGTCTATTTGTTTTCAAAAATAAGGTTGTGTCGATGACTCCCTAAGTGCCAATTTTATTTGAGGTTTGAGTTTGTCAAACTTCAGCGATGTTCAGCACTTCTCGAGCCACATCTAACAATCGCCTAGGAGCCTTCGCTAATTTTATGTAGGCGGTGTTGATAAGGGTTTGTCTTTCAACGTCACACTTCTCTTCATGGCACGACTATGAAATTTGACTCAGCAGTTGAGCGCGATCGAGCTGAATGAGAGTTTTCCCGGTCAAACTCCAATCGCCAATGGGGAGTTTGGTACATTTGCGCTGGGAAACTCGAGCCAATGCTCATATTTCACAATTGAATTCACAGTGCGTTTCAAAGGGCTTGTCATCTTTTGTTTTGAGAAGTATGAAGTCTAAACGGGAGGCATTGACCAAGTCAAAATGGAAATCACCTAAGGCTAACAGCCAGTGTTACAGCAGAATTTGTCCAACACTTGCTGTGGCAATCAGGTCCTCGGATTTCTGTATCCATGATGCATTCTTAACCCTGGGAACTCTACTTGTTGACAACAAGATGCACAATGAATATATTCCGAACACTGCGACAAAGCCTGAATCCGGCGTTAAACAGGAGGCGAAACATATAAATATCGGAAGAGCTGAAATGACGAAAATCCGAACCATGATCAGAACTTTTGAACCACACCCATCTGTTACCCAGATATTGGTACGCGTTTGCGGCAATATGGCTCGGAGGTCCGGCCGATGCCAAGACGTGATGCCAATCGGCAGCCTCACGATAACTTCCGAACCGCCGATATGTCCACGACTGATTGACTGTGATATAGGGCAAATATCTATTCCAACATCTCCCCACGAGTGTTAGTAGCTATGCTTTCTTCTTTATAGGCAAGGGAAAGCGGAAATGAAGAACTTCAGTTCGATTTGCCTCCTTTTATCCTCTGTCGCCCACCGTCGAAACGTGGACCCAGATCCAAACTACTTGTTCCCAGTTTCAACTTGCTGACATTACCACCATTCGAGGTTTGAAATTGTCAAACAAGACATGCAAGATCCATATGCCCTTCCTTTCAATTTCTATAATCATTCAAGATATTTGACAGCCAGTCCATTGCAAGAGTGTCAGCACTCTAAGCAACAACATTCAAAAACCAATGGACAGCTACATGATAAGTTGTGATGATCGCGTCAATTTGATCTTGCCAAAATCTGGAATTTGAGCCCTGTGGTCCATTTAAGGTTGTACTCCTCTCTTGAAACATCAAAAAAGCAAGTGGAAACCCCTCCCCACCTATTCCGCCACTCTCCAACCTACTCTGTATAGTGGGACTTGCGTGTTCCACTGTGCCACATGTTTTGCTACTCCGGGCCTCTTAAAACGCCAATAATGGATATCCATTCACGGCTTTATCGGACTTTTCGATTACTACGGCGTGGTCCCGGCGATGGTTGGGAACAAGACATTTTCGGCAGGGCGAGTTTGAGGTTGGTAGCCTCTGTCAGCATATTTCTCTATATGAGGGGCCTAATAAAAAGCTTAATGCTTCCAAAATTCAACACTGGGCGCTCTCGAATCTCGATCTAAGATCCACCAGCTGATAAGGTTTAATCCACCAAATTACATTTTTTTTATACTTCGGGCGATCAGTGCGGCACCGGAGCTCCACTCATGGAGGGTGGTGGCCGGAGTTTACTTGCTCAGCGGTCATCCCTCCAGAAGGATCTTGAGTGAATTATATGAATGGGCATATAGCTCACAACTTGGGTTCTTTTCCTCTTCGTTCCTTTCCCCTCACTACATTCCTTTCTTACATCCCTCTTTTTGTTTGCATTCTATATTCTTGCTCATTGGCCTTTGTTCTCCTACCTTTCTTTAATTTCTGTGCGGATATTTCATTCCTTACGATGCAGTTATCTTCATTTCTATTGACGGCAGCCGGACTGCTCGCTCCCGTATACTCCAGCGCCATTATCTCCATCGGGCGTCGTTTTGAGGGCCTCAATGTCAGCCTCGCTTCAGCCGGAAACACCAAGGTCCAAGTTTCTGTGACAAACACTGGCTCTTCAGAAATCTCGGTTCTTAAAGCGAACACATTCTTTGACGCATCTGCCACGAAGAAGTTCACTGTCTACAAAGAGGGTACGCCATATCGTTTTCTTCTTTCAACACATTAAATCATATACTTAAATCAAATGCGTTGCAGGCTCCCGAAAAGAAGTGTCCTTTATAGGCATTCACTTCCGCCGCAGTCCCTCCGATCTAACCAAAGACGACCTCCAACCCATTGGCCCTGGCCAAACCATCGACAAAGAATTCGACCTCGCGGAAACCCTCAATCTCTCAGAAAGCGGCACCTACATCGTCTCCGCCGGCGGTGTCTTCCCCGTTAGCAATCCCAAATCCACAAGCATAGCCGGCGTCATCCCGTACAAATCCAACGAACTTAAAATAGAAGTAGACGGCAAACAGGCATCCAGCGTCCTCTCCACCCGCGCCAAAAAACATGGCCATCTCGCCCGGCGCGCCGATTTCAACAACGGCAACTGTACCGACCATCAAAAGGCCGTCATCGCCAGCGCACTAAAACGGGCCTCCAGCATCGCCGGAGAAGCTTCCAACGCCGCTCTATCCGGCGACGTGCGAGTATTCGAGCAACATTTCCGCACAACAGACCCCTCCATCCGCCAGCAAGTTTCCGACCGCTTCCGCGCCATCGCCAACGAAGCCTGCAGCGCTGACGGCGGAGTAGTCAAGTACCAGTGCGATGATGAGATGGATGTCTGCCGCCCGGGCACGGTCGCCTATGCGCTTTCAGGATCGAATGTCGTTGTCAATTGTCCAATCTACTATTCGGTGGCGGCGATATCGCAGGCGTGCGATGAGGGCGACCAGGCGCTGACCGTCATCCATGAGTTATCGCACATCGATGCCGTGTACTATCCCGCCACGACGGATCTTGCCTACGGCGAAGACGCGTCGACGGCGTTGAGTGCTGATATGGCGGTTAGGAATGCTGATAGTTATACCTTTTATGCGAATGGTGAGTTTTGTTGTTCAACTTGTATTATGAGTATTATGATTATTATTGTTATTATCATCATCGCTTTTTCTCTTCTTGGTTTTCTATGCTGACAGCTACCTCCTTTTTTCCTTCCCTCCATCTAGCCGTACGACAAAACTGCAGTCCCTAGTTAAACGGAACGCAACCGCAATCCTGGGAGAAACAACTTTTGGAAAGAGAGAGGACCCCAAAATCCACATTCGTCAGGGGTATCCATCATATCTGCACGGCCACACTCATGCTCAGACAATGCGCAAATGTCCGGGATGAATCAATGAATGAATGTGTATCTATTTGTAAAAACCAAAAATTATCAGCGATTAGCGCAGGGCAGGGCCTGTTCCAAAAAAAAAATAGAAACAACAAAGAGTGCAGGTCATTTTCAATATTTTTTTAATTGTTTTTTTTTTCATGTTTTCTTTCTCCACGATCGACTGAAACCCTTTTTTTTTCCCTTTCTTTTTCTTTTTTCTTTCCTTCTTTCTTTTTTCCTCTTTCAGACGTCAACACGCTCCGTACAGAGTAGACATGGTCTTACATACTTACATCTAGCAGGTTCCTAGATATTCAGCACAGTTTATTCCATAGCAGCACACAATGAAATAAATCCTTTTTTAAGGGGGCAAATCCTCTCTCACAATGATCATAAGCAGACGCATATATAGAAAGAATATGCATAATTCTTGTTCTTTCCATTTTTTCCCTCTATCAATCAATCAATCAATATCCTTACATACTGCTGGACAATTTATCCATATCTACCTATGTACCTACCTACCTTGCGTCTTTTACATTCAAATCTCACTCCTAGCGCTTTGACGGGCGTACGGACGACGCGGCCATTAAAAATAGAGCATTAATTATATTTTATTCCTTTCCCCGCAACTTTACTTGCTTTTGCCCATTCGCAAAAAAAAAGAAAAGGTAAGCAGAAATCTGGTGAATCAGGTGCCTCGTTAGTTAAGAGTGAGGTAGATAGAAAGAATATGATAGGAGGAATACGCGGGAGAGTTAGGTACGTGGGTAGGTATTGAGGTAGAAGTAGTTGTGGTAGTTGTAGCTGCGGGCATAGTGGTATGTATGATATGAATCTTTAATGAAAAGAGAACAAAAAAGGGGGGTTTTCGCGACATAAAGGAGAAAAAAAGGAAGAAACTGAAGCTGAAAACAATTGAAAACTGACAAAAAAAAATAATAATAATAAAGGAACACAAGTTGAAGAAATAGAAGATTAGAAAAAGGACAGTTTACAGAGCATCACGTAAAAGCGGGAAAAAGGAGAAAAGAAGCGAAAAGAACATGAAAACGAAGAAAACAGAATAGAAAACAACCCAAACCCAACCATATCCATCTCGTCAGGTCACATCAAATCGCTCAACATTTAATCACCCCCTTTCGCCTCCCCGGCGGGCGCAGACGCAGGCGTTGAGGTAGCAGGAGCGGGCGATTCCGTTCCCCCCGCACCACCCTTTCC
>LDEV01001901.1:25986-37242 GCA_001014755.1 Blastomyces silverae | reverse complement strand
CGAAGGGGGAGGTGGGGGGAGGGGGGTGATTATTGATGAGTGGTGATTTGTTGTGATAGTTTGTTTTGGGGAAAACTCTCTTCTCCTTCCTTTCTTTCTTTACTTTGGAATTATCTACATGTACTATACACTATATCTACTCCGCTTATCAGGTCAATGGTTATGTTCTTGTCATGTTCTTGAAAGGATGTTGTGCATTCAAGAAGTGTTTATGGTGAGTACTTGAATATATGAATGAATATATGGGCATGGAGGGAGAAATGGATGATTGAGTTGAGAATTACGAATAGATGGATGGATGGATGGGGAGGTTTGAGCGGGGGATTGATACCGGGGAAATGCGAGAGATCATGGCGTTCTATACGGAGTATATGAAAATGAATGAATAGACCGCATGGCGAATCGAGCACTAATAAATAATTAATTAAAAACAAGAAAAACAATTAATTTTTCTTTTTTATATATAAAGAATAGAGGAGTTAATAAATAACAAGTCAATATACAAGAAAAGAAGTGAACAGGAAAAAAAAAACCTCTCAGCCGTTCCAAAAACCAGAAGGTCAAAAAGAGAAACCCGCTAAAAAATAAATTCATGTCAATCGTCACCGCCTCTCATCTCTTCTCCCAGGCCCATCCCTCCTTAGATCTAGATTTAGAACCGGAACCAGAACTCGAAGAACTCCGCGAACGACTATTCCCTAACGCCGCCTGAAATTTGATCCACGCACGACCACCACCATTACCAGAGCCAGAACCACTGCGAGATAACCGCGTCCGGCTCTCGAGTGTCCTCCGCCTCCGCACCGATAACGACAACGACATCCCCTTGCCGTGTTGTTTGCACTTCCGCGCCTTGGCCCGCTCAATACAATCAATCGCCCAGATCATGGTTAATAACAACTCATAGCCTACACGACGACTACCTACATCAACATCACCATCACCACGACCCACCGGAGCGCTGCCAGACGACGAAGCGGTCAACAGGCCGCCGAAATCCAATACCCTACCGCTAGCAACTAGCTGCAATGCCTTGCTCGTCGCATCGCGAAGTGGACGCGCCAAAGCTGGGCTGCACGCTAGAAGGCGGGTGAGGAGGTGGATTCGGAAGACTGGACGGTTCGTTGTCGGAGGCTCCGAGTGTTGTCGTCGTTGAGGATTTGTTGGTGTCGACGTCGTCGAGGAGGTCGAGAGGGTCGGCGTCGAAATCAACCAGAGAATCAAAGGCAAGTGTTGCTGGATCTCCGCTGGAGAAAAGGTCAAAGGGGAGCCCTGTTTCAAGGAGCGAAAGATCAGAGTCAGAGGGATTAGAAGGGTAGAATAGGCGGTGGAAGTCATCATCTGAAAGAGGTGCTGGATGATCGAGAGGAGCGCTAGGTTGAAGAGGAGTTGTTGTTGTTGCGGTGGCGCCTGTTGGTGCTGGAGTGGGAGTGGAGAGGTGGAAGTCGCTGTGGCGGGGGTCGAAGAGGGGTTTGGAGAGGCTTGGGGAGGTTGCTTTTGCGGCTGGTGAGGAGCTGTCGATGGTTGCGACTCCTCCGACTGACACTGCAGGTCGCACAACATCGCTGCAGGATGTTGTGTCATATCGGAGGAATCGATGAGATCGCAGCCCTTCACGCTTGGCGAGTAGGCGGACATGGACGGGGTGGGGAATGGGATTTTGTCGAGGGAGGAGATCATTTCGTCACGCTCTTGTTTGAATAGGATCGGGGCGAGGGTTGGAGAGGCGAGGCCGGAGACCATGGATTGCGGAGAGGAGCCTCTGGAGGATCGGATTTCGGCGGAGAGCTGGGCGACTTGTTGGCTCAGACGGTTATTTTCAGCCTCCATCTGGGCCAGGCGGCGGAGGAGGAGCCCGTTTTGGTGTTCCATCTCTAGCTTCTCGCCCTCGAGTTTCTCGACCTCGAGTCTCTTCCGCTCTCGCGAAGTCTGAGCCGCAGCACGGTTTCTGAGCACGCGCTCGATGCGGCGTTGTTCTTTCTCATCTTCAGTCTTGGCTCGTTTTCTATATATTACCCCCGTTAGTATTTCAACGTTTTTTTCCATCTATTTGTTTTCGACATTGTAGATGGGAAATATATACCTTGGAGGCAGATTAGTCTTGGGGGTGGGCAGTTCCTGACCCCACGACTTTCTCTTCTTGACTGGTTTCTTCTCTTCGGGCTTTGGGGTAGATGATTCCGTCTTGACCTGAGCAGTGACCGGCTCCGCAGCGAAGGAGAGGGTCGTCTCCGCGGGGGAAACGGTCAACTGGACGGGGTCTGAGCAGGGTGGAGGAGACATGGAGCTCAGACAGGAGAACGGAGTAGCCATGATTTTGGTAGAGTTCCTTTCACTTTGTTCGATGTTTAGGTATACAGTATGTGCTGTATGGGGATACCCAGAGGGAGAGAAGAGGCGAAGTGAAGGAGCTGAAAGAAGCCGAGGGGAAAGGGGATGGCTAGGGCCACGGTGGCATTATCGCAGCTTGGAGAGAATCCCAAGCAAGAGGACAAGTGTCCTATTCTATTTCTATCTCAGAGTCAGAGACGGAAGTTGTTGTTGGTGGTGGTGGTTGTTGAAAGCTGAAGTCCGTCTCGGGGGGAATCTGCGGCTCTTTTAAAGGCCACGCTGGCTCGAAACAGTGGAAAGGGGCACCCTGCCCAGACAGGACTAGCGCCGTTCAGCCGGCTGCACGGGGGTGTGTAGAGTCCCAATGCGGTTAGTGGTGGCGCGGAGAAACGGGGCATTTCCAGCCTGGGCCGTGGCGGTGGAGTTGTACCAGTACCTGGCTGCGACCACGGGCTGCTACCGAAATAAAGTACTGGTACTCCGTTCTTCCATCCTCGAGGCTTCTGGGACCCTGACCCAACCCAACCCTTGGCTCCAAACCAGTTAAAACTCCCTCAGCCAGGGCATGTGTGTATGTCTTCTCTGGTGTCTCAGGTTTCTCACTGTCAGCCCCCGTGTATGTATGTCCTCCGTACCTCCCCCGTATCACCCCCAAGGCTCAGGGCGGCCATCGTGTTGATGAATCACTATAAATATCAATATCGCCGGATGATCTGCTGCTGATCCTCTTTCTCATGCGACACACTTGACAGCCTGCATATTCGAATATGTAATAGATCGATATCAATACCTGATAAAACCAAAAAAGCTCATTTCAATGGGAAGTTCCAGTCCAAAGACTGGTGGGTATTTGCTCGCTTAGTCGCACGTCCAGACAAAGTTATGTTACTTCATGTTACATTAATTTGAATATTACGGAGTAGTTTTCCCACCATTCATTCCAATCTCCAACAGAGTGCATATATGCCGCACGTACATGTACGGGTACAGGTCCAGGTCCAGGTCCAAGGTTCAGTGCGGTTCCCCGTACCTTGGCCACATTAAACATTAAACCTATACAGGATATACTCAGCGAGGGAATAAAAAAAGGTCACCAAAACCGAGGGAAACTTGAAAAAGTTAAAAGTAAAGATAAGAGGCAGACAGGATTCCATGGATATGCGAACATAGTAACAGCAGGTTATTCTTTTCCCCCAGAGCTGGTGAAGAAGGAAAACGGGAAATACGAGTATGCAGCCACATCCAACATCCACACACACGACCAATGCATAAAAAAAATACATTATTCATGATACCCCGGCCAGGGGAAATATCTGGGGAGAATCTGGGGCTAGGGGGCTGAGGCTGGGGCTGGACTGTGGACTGGGGAAAAGCAAAACCCATGCAAGAAATCAGGGGCTTATAATCGATTGTTATTATTCGCTGCCTTCTCTAACGTGCTGAGGGCAGTGATACCAGTGTTACAGGAGCTGAAACTGCTGAAACTGCTGAAACTCCTCAAGAGCCGGGATTCTGTATGATTGCGTGTGGAGCGTTGTTGCATTCCGTCATTTTAAACTGAATCTGCCAAGGGCGGCGGAGTTCCTTCTTGAAGAGACTTCTTAAATATGATCTGGGGAAGTGAGAGGACATTTCTTGCAGAATGATTTTATTTTACCTTTTTTTCAGTTTTCTTTATTTGAATGTCTTCTGCACCTTTTGATGCTCAGCTTACAGTGATTCGTTGACTTGATATCATTCCTTTCTTTCTAGAGGAAAAAAGGAAGGAAAAAAAAAACTGGTTTAATATAGCTACACGTAATTCAGCCTATTGTTCTTCTTATTCAAGTTTATCTATCTGCATCTATAAGCTAGATTCACATCTTGCACAATTCCTCCCACGACACAAAGAAAAATACAACAAGGAAAAAGAAAAAGGAAAATAAAGACAAAGAGACAATCTGCCGGCCAGCCAACTCAACTCAACAATAATAAAAACAAATTCTTCTTGTTCTGATCTAGGCATAGTTGTTAGTTACTGTACAACAAGGGTTTGCAGCGTGATATACGGATTACGTGCAGCCATTTTGAACATACAGAGTACACGGACGGGGATCTTTTCTTCTTCTTCTTCTTCTTCTTCTTCTTCTTCTTCTTCTTCTTCTTCTAGATTCTTCAAATATCTCAAATGAGGGATCTAAATACCGCAGTCTATGAGCTATCAAGTTCCCAGCCAATCTTCTCCCGCTCTGTTGCGGCAATGGAGGCTATGGCGCTAACCTCCTATCACTGCCGTGTTTCTATTTTTAACTTATCCCCAGAATACGATTTTTTGCCCCTGGACACATTGAGATTGTGCTCGGCCAACATCCAACAAACATATACGGAGTACCAACACGAACTCTCCGGTGCTGCAGATAACATAACATAACTCAACTCAACTCCGCCCTTCAACAGTTAGATACTGTAGATACTCTTCAACTCCCACGCCCCTGCCTTCCTACCAACAGCCCCTTGTTTCGAGGCGGGTTGTCTTTGTTTAACTATTTGTTTGGAGAAACTGACTGCTGACATGCCATGTCCTGATTGGAATCTAGATTTTTTGTACCGGACACAGGGGGTCGCTCAACCAACTCTTCGTTTTTCTTCTGCTATAGAGCAACAGAACATGGGGGTATGCTATTCTTATCACTTAGAATGACAGGAAGAGGGGATACTTCATTCTCTTGAGTGGAAATAGCCTCACTAATCCTAACCATGCAGAGGGTTTGTATAAAAGTGTTGGTGTTGGATGGGGCATTCTCCTCATCAGCTGGCTTTTCTTTTATATTCTTTTTTGTCTCTTGTTTTACAAGCTGATGCTAGATCTATACAAAGAGCTCATGAGTTCAGCGAGGTGATTGAGCTCTCCCATGATTGTCTAGTATTTATTATACATATACCTATGTATAATTCATTGCACAGCGGATAGAGATCTTCTTAATATTCTATCCATTTTCATCACCTAACTATACCAAACTTTTTTCTGGACATTTTGCTGTGCCCGCTTTCTTTTCATTTTACCCCCATTTATTCTCTGGGTCTGCATGAGATCAGCTTTCCAGACTATCAACAGGAAAATAAAAAAATACATCCTTGAACGAGTACTTATTTAGGGTACTCCTACATATCAAAAAATGAACCCCAAACACCCCACCTACCTCCTAAACACTCTCATGACCCTCTCCGAACGCCTCATGCTCTCCTACCGCAGATGGAAGATACACGACATCAACCTCGCAGCCACCTGCGACGATATCCAGCAGGTGCTCTTCTCCCTGCGCTCTTTGGCTGGTGCATGTCGAGGGGGGATGGGTAGTGGTGGTGGTGGTGGTGGTGCTGTTGACGGCCAAACTGTCGATGTCATAGAGGATAATGTATATCATTGCCAGCGTGCTGTTTATGATTTTGAGACGAGGGTGTTGTCTATGGGGGGTGGGAATTGGGATTGGAATGGGGAGGATTTAGGATCCCCGGTGTCTATACGGTGGTGCCCGTTTGATCGGGCGGTGCATGGGGCGTTGGAATATGTTATTGATGAGTTGCAGCTGGTTATTTCTGTGGCTGTTGATGTGTTCTTGCTTGCGGGTGGTGGTTGTCAAGTACCGTTGCGGGAGCCGGTCAGTCGAGGAAATTATTCTATGAGCTGTGCAGCTGCGGACTGGTGGGCATTGGAGAAAAAAGATGGTGGTTGGCATTGTGGAAACGATCATCGAGATATGTTTGATTGCGTCTATTATGAACAGAGACATAGACATCCCGACTCCGACTCCGACCACACGGGTCGCTCAGAAGATATACCGGGAAATTATTGTTCAGCTCACCATCTACAACTACAGCATACAACTCACAACAGAAGCGGGAACCAGACTGCAAAAAATGGCCCTTGCTTGACAAAGGCTGAGCTTCCACACCCCTTCGGTGATGATGACATGTCACCACCACCACTACTCCAACTTAACACTAAGGGTGCGAGCGACTTCATATCCACCCAGGTAACCGACATCGACGGTTGGCTAGAAAAAGTCACGAACGAGGATGTCGAATATGACTATTACCATGCCATTATCGATGAGTACTACTACCCTGCAGACCACCGCCGCCACTCACTCCCAATAACCATGCCTGGCTGTGTTTCCAACAGCAGCGATGAAGATAGCGATAGTGATAGCAATAGTCATGGAGGCAGTGGTAGTACTGCCTCTAGCAGCGGCGAATGTCCCAATACATCCATCATTCTCGAATATCTAGACCGCCCGCCGCGCGATGTCTCTTGCCAGAAGCAGTGTGTCGAAGCTGGCGAAAGGCTGGATGACTGGTGTTTTGATGATGATGTTGCGAGCTTAATAGAGGGGTAGGATTGAGGAGGTGTGATGGACATGCAAGTGCGAAGTTGAATTGTTTTGCATCCGGCGACATGAGATTTTCTATCAATGGCTGTAGAGACAGTCGCTTGCATGTTTGAGGCTCTCTGTGTCTCTACGGTTCAGGGTGATTGATTGGATTGGTATTTGGTTTTTCTGGATACACAGGTTTTTTATGCATAGTATGAACTCTTTTACGAGAGATTATCAAATGACTCCACACGGCATACACGAATATATGATATCAAAATATTTCTTGGCCTATTCACTTGAAAACTGCACGCATATATATCCTATACAATGGGAATGATTGCATGCCAACATTTGCCAACCTTTTTTCGTTTGTTGAAACCGATAGAGTTTTGAGGGTATATCTTAGAGATGGGCTGCAAGCAAGCAAGCCACGATAGGGGTGGTTAACTATCATAAATTGCGTAAGACAGAAAGAATCCTTCTGCAGCCATTTTGTTCTAGGGGCCTCGTCGTGGAAAACCCTGTTTTTCCATAATACATGAGAAGTATCATGTTATAGACAGAGGAGTGAGTTTGCGCCGCACCAATGGACCAGTTTTTTGGCGGATTCCAAGGCATCATGCGTTATTTCGAGCTGTACGGAGTATATCGTCCTTGGATATACAGAGTACCCGAGGCAAAGGTCGGTATAGAACCGTTGAGGGAGACCGAGATCAGCCATTTTATCCATCCTGATTTTTGAAACTGTGCTCAATTCCTGCGGCGAAATGGCATTGTATGGCACTGTCTGGACCTTTTTGCCAGCAAGTGAGGTCTTCGTTTGTCCTGTTAGTTAACTAGTTAGTCAACGAGTTTCTTGTAGCTAATAATTAGCAAGTGGAGGTGTTCTGGTCGTTGAACAACGAGTCCTTCGCATTTATTGATATTTGACTTCCACCACCCCCTCCCCCCTCCTCACTCCTCACTCGAGAGGATTGTTGCGGATGAAAAGGAAGCTGCAAAGCTGCATAACCCCGCAATCGAATCGAATCCTCTTCTGCCATCGTGCTCGGTGACCTGCCGACCAGGAATTGTTAACTATCCACTTTCCAAGGCTGCCTGCCACGCGGGTTTGGCTCTTAGGCCAGTCTGCAGTGTGCCTGGACTCGACTCGGTACCAAATTCAACAGGCTCGGCTGTTGAATAAATACGCAGCGCAGATGGATCCTGCAAACACCTTTCGAGGTCGCAGTAATGGCCTTCCTTATACAGTTTAGTTTCATGTAAGAATGGCGTTTTAGGGTGTATTTAGTGCAAGCCATTATAAGCCACTAGCACTGCAGTGGGTCTGTTGGTGCGAAGGCATGTCATGAACTTCGCCCTGGAGTGCCGCACGGCCTTCCTTATATGGCTAGACCCTCTACTAAACCGTCATATTACATAATCTGAATCTGATTAGATATGTAATTTATGTGTATTACCTATATACAACATCAACACAAAAATCAAAATTACAGAAAAGCCCTATCTTCTTACATACATAGCATCATGCCACAATTCTGATGATTAAACCTAGAGAGGAAGGCCGTGCGTACGAGGTAAAAATTCCATGCGACTTGACGTTGCAGGATTCCTCTTTTCTATATCAATGACCAAATTTAGGCTAAAATATGCCGTCTTTACCCGCACACGCCTTTCTACAGCGTAATCGCACTAACCGGGCGGCGTCTAGTGCACCCTTGTTGCTGTTAAATTGTGTGGAGCTCACTGGCCAGCCTGCGGCTCGCTTCTGTCGTCGATTGTTATTGGTTCCAAAAGGAGGTTTTCTCCAGACTGCTCAGTCTCCATCCCATCCATCGCCCCTTAGCCAGGGGATTGGAGTGGATGGCTAGGCCATTGTGAAACCCCCCTCCCCCTCTTGGTTATGGTGATGGTTATGGGGCTTGGTGTTGCAGCTGTTGAGACCCTGCAGCTGTGATATGGGGCCCTGAGACCGTGCTTTCGTTTTTAGACTGCGTATTCTCCTGGGGAGGCACGCAGCCAGCATAACCAAGAATAAAGGCATCGAAGCTGAGGCCATCTGTGTCTCCACGCCTGAGATGGCGCAACCGCTAAGGAGCATTTCTCCGCAAATGGGATACCTTCAAACTCCATTCTGCGGGGTATATATACTGCGTCTAGGGCAGTGGGGAGAGTTTGAGCTGTAACCGAGAGCGGTGCGATATGCTTTGGTTTTGACCCTCTTGTTAACTAACCGACTGCGCAGTTGAAAAGATGGAATAATACTAACTAACTATGCCGTATGTACATGCTCCAATGGTGCTTGCTACTTCTGGCAAGCGAGCCAGAAAGCGACAATTTGACTCTCGCATCGCTGAACACGACGAACGATGGATGGAAACTAGCCTGGTTCAGCATGGATCGCTCCCAGGCCCGCCAATCCGAATTTTCCTTGATCCTGATGTCTGACATGGGGGAATGCTCGGGTGGCTTGAGATGGCGCCGTTGTTTAAACTCCCTTGTGCGTGAAACTTGGGGAAATTCTCAACCTCCTGAGTCAACAACCACATGCATGAACCAGCAGGAAGAAAATGCTAACGCTATTTGAATTCATGACTCGTTTTGCTTTTCTTCTTCTTGGACGCAAAGTCGGGTGGCTTCTGGTTTTGCCCCACAGCAGAGGGAGTACTTTGACCTTGTGCCTGCGTTTGAGACCGAGGAAGTCTGAGGCTATACGGGGTCAATCTACCTAGGTATATCTTTCGACCCGGGGACACCTCGAAGGAGGACTGTTCCTATCATGCTCGTTCACAAGAACATGGATCCAAGGGTCTCCCCTTCTCTGTGACTTGCAATAACAATATACCTTACTACCCAAACCCTTGACGCGTGTGGCAAGACAAGATCGGGTCCAGAATATCACGATTCAGCCCACCCTGGATTTAGCCGCCTCTAATCGCGCTAGCCCTCAGACCTGAGATGCTAAAGCCGGTAAATATAATTCCTGTTCGTGATATGGCGGGACTAGTTAAAGGCTCAGCTCCAGCTTGGACCTGCCGGCAACATTGCTCCTTCCTTTCTTTACGCCCCCGCCCTCCGGCAAAACGCCTATCTGTGTCGGATCGCTGGCAAAAAAGGGGATACACACACTACGTCCAATCGAGGACCCTCTTTCTACCTTTGCCTAGTTTCGGTCCCTTTTCTTTTCTTTTTCCTTTTTTCCTTTCCTTGGTCCTCTCCCTCCCCCCATTTTTTCGGGCTATATTTGAATCAGGGCCCGTCCCGTTCCTTAAAACCCTGTTCCCTGCATGATCACATTCCGTCTCCCCCTTATCTAGATTGAAAAGGGAAGCAACTCCTTTCTTCCCTATCCTCGATACAGCAGCATCTCCGAGCATTCTAAACATCATGCCTGGAGGATTCCACCCGCCACTGTCGGTCATCAAGTCATGGCCAAAACCGAATTATGTCGACCCGGAAGCTAAAGGCCATGACTTAGTTGCGATCTCCATCACTCTTGGTCTTCTGGCGACAATAGCCGTTGGGGCGAGGCTATGGGTGCGCTTGAAGATACAAAGAAACCCAGGCTTAGATGATTTATTCCTCTTCCTGTCCCTCGTGAGTGAACCGGCATGCTGAGAGAGTAGAGTGCGCCGCGATGAGGCGTCAGTTGCGGTTTATGTTGACGTTGAGGCAAATAGATTCCAATGCTTGGGAATACGGCTCTTTTTGTCTTGAGTACGTTGAAGGCACTCTTTCACTCTTTTGCGAATTGAAAAGGCTCTATTTCTGACGTCCTTGCAGTTGGAGCTAAACATCGCTGGCATCGGCATATTTGGGATGTGACACCTGACTCCCTAGTTGGAAGACAATATGTAGGCTTCCCTATCAACACTGTGACCGGCTGTGTATGCGGGTTTTGCTGACAGAGATCAACATTAAAGCACTCTTGGGTAGTCCAAGTGCTGTAAGTACTGGCCCTTCCTTTTGTGTATACCCTCATTTCCCTCTCGCTAAATGAGTACCCATATCCTAACTTCTCACGCAGCTTCGTGTTTGCAACATGTTTTGCCAAAGTGTCTACACTGCTGCTCTACAAACGGGTTGTCCAGAGCACGTCACGTCGACTATACATGGTCATCGTGAACATCGCACTCGGAATTCTTGCAATATATGGGGTTGCCTTTGTCATACTGATGGCGTTGCAATGTCAACCAACAGAAGCATACTGGATGCAGTTTTCCTATCCAATTCCTTATACGAAAGACTTCAAGTGTATGTTTGAAGGCACCACGCCAATGGCCAATGCTGTTATGAGCGTGATCACGGATTTTATAGCGGCTATGCTGCCTATGCTGCTGTTTACGCAGCTGAGGCTTCCGAGAAATGACAAGATTGCTCTCTCGATTCTATTTGGCGTTGGATTCCTGTATGTGCAGATTGGGTTTCTAATTCCCCCTCCCAAAATTCTAACGATAATTGTGACTGACAAGTCCTTTGTTTGAACAGGATATGCATTTGCGGTATTGTTCGGACAGTGATCATTCGAAATTTAACTTACGAGACGTACGATGTTACATGCATGTCCCCC
>LDEV01001901.1:0-25856 GCA_001014755.1 Blastomyces silverae | reverse complement strand
CCCCCCCCTTTTCTCGACCCCATCCAATGTCTTGTATATTCACTAACACCAACGTGATACAGGGGGCAGCCACGACCTCTGGGTATGGCTAACCATCGAAACCGACCTTCTCATCTTCTGCTCAGCAATCCCGCCGCTCAAATGCCTCTTCAACAGCTTCATCCGCCCCTTAAAGGGATCAAAACACCTAGCAAGCTTGCGTTTATCCAAATTCGGGCACATTACTACATCTACCTACGTCCTCTCTGAGTCAGATTCCAAGGGGACGTATTCGGACGAGCCAGCCTTCGGCCATGAGAGCGGGGGCCCACAGAGCAGTAAATCCAAGTTGGTCGCACTGCCGGTTTATGCAGCGCCGGAAGCTGCGGCTGCTGTTACGGTCACTAAGCCCCATTCAGCCTGGATAGGGAAAGGAGACGAGCAGGTCTAAGGCCCCGCGGGCCTTTTCTCCTCCTGGGGGTCAATGGCGCGGGTATTACTGGGATCGGTTTTGTTTATTCTTATTAATTTAATATTGGGATTGGAAAAAGGGCTTGCTGTACAGGAATGAACAGGCCTGTGGGTTTCTGGGCTGCCAGGCATGGCATGCGATTTCGCTCTCTTGTCGGATTTGATTAGGGATTTTTTATTCCTCTAGGTGTTGGGGTGTATATTTACTTTTTTTGGTTTCTCCTCTTGACTTGACTGTGTCAAATTTTGTTCCTTGATACCCCCCACTTTAATGATAATGATTCAAAATTTTATTTTTTTTCACTTTGCCGGTAGTTTGATATGATTAGTTTTTATTTCCCCTTTTCTACACGGTATGGCCTTTTATAATACTCACACACTGGCTCGCTGACATGAATATAGATAATCATGAGGTCAGGAGATGTTCAAGTAGCTATTCTGCCGCATTCATATAGTTAAGTTAAGCGGTGAGACCAGACCCAGGCTATCATATCGGTGCAAGACCTTCCCATTCCATTCCATTCGACGACGACGACGAAGGTGAAAACGGAGAGCTTGACGAGTTTGAGAGCGCGCTCAACACGACCCAGTGAGTCAGTTGTTTGCATAAAATTGACAGTTACCAAACCCATTATGAGGTGTTTAATTCTGCTCCTTTTACGCCAATTTGCTCAGCTGTTCCATTCCTCCAAAGAAGGGACTTTCGCGGCTTGACAGCACGGCGCACGGCGGGAAATCTAGTTATTTCTTCCGTGATAGATGCAGTACAACCCCTGGTTGTGTGTGTGCCTTGTCTGAACATTGGTGAATGGGAGGTGTATAAGCATATGCCTCGTTATGGGATTTGCGGGATCCTGTACGGAGTAGAGCCAGCCAGGCTTGCTGCTGAAGCTCCTGAAGCGCCACAGCTACATCATGGCCATGTGAACAACTTCTGCGAGGATCCTGCGCACTCATCAGGCGATGGATATACTCGGGCGAATAGCCATTTGTCACATTTTATCTATTTCCACAGTGTTGTTTTACACTTTTCGCGGGACGATGACATGTTCGGGATCTTGCTCTTGCCCCTGACCAGCCAGCCGTTCTTAATTAATACTGGAATACGTGAACCTGTGCAGCTCTGATCTGCCCGTTTTCTTGCCCATGCTGGCAAAGGGGTGGTTCTCTGGTCGACCTGATCGTTTAGCTCATGCCAATTGGAGCTATCTCCACGCATTCTTACAATCCTTTGCAGTAGTTAGTTAACCAGCGACGAGATTTCTTCGGGCTTTGAGACTCTAAGAGGTAAGTTATATTAACCATAATTTCCACTCGCAGCCGCGGAAAACACTTATTACGTTATCCTTCGAGACATGATATCTTTGCATTTTCCCCGCAGGATGGTTCCAAATGGGGGAACTGAATGTGCAGTTTCATTTGCAAGATAGGGATGGTTCCTACGAATGTGTCAGTTACTCTCACCTCCTAGTTAGTAATTCGCTGTTGAATGCCGTATGGACTTCGCGTTAGCTATATTATGGGCCGATAGCTGGCACCTAAGGTCCTTGCGATACATGTTGAAGCTGCAACGAATCATTCCTTCATGAACTAATGACCTGGATGTTTCTTAGACGAAAGGCGGGGGATTCAATCCTTCCCTGCGATCCGGGAATTCGGAGCTCTTCGACAAATTTACAGTGATACCTTGTGGAACATAGCTGTCCAAGGTAGGGTGGATGCGCGGTTTCCCTGTTCACGGAGTTCCTTTAGGAACATTCTTTATGCAGAATCATAATTTAATTTGATAAGTGAAAATATTTGTATCATTCGAGCTGCGCAACTAATATGGAGTTGTAAATACACTGGGATAACACGTTGATACCCCATCCCCTGTCCTTGGTTTAAACCGCATCTCAAAGCGATTATTCACGATCTTTCAAGCCTCAAACACCCCTTTCTTAAGTGTATCCTTCGGTTTCTCAATCTGAACAATGGCAATGCTCTCCCTCGTTTGTTCAAAATGCACACTTCCATATCTCAAAAGCTCCCCAAATGTCCCTGGCTCACAATCGGCGCCGTCGTTTTCATCCCAAAGATATCCTAACCCGGGTGATGGTGATATCTTTTTCGAATGACTGACTTTCTGCATCGAGGAATGTGTGAGCACACGCCACGCCGCCTTATACGCAGTTTTGTACTCCTCAGACTCCGGGTCTGCGTCTAGGCGTGTAGAGAGGGCGTCGAAAGCTTTCTGCCCGGGGAAACCAACAACGGTCTCAAGCGCCCAATCTTCATTGAGAGAATTGAACCAGAGAATATTATCCACAGCATAATCAGCGCAGCTGAACCCGTCCCCCGCGTCTTCGAGTCTGCACAGGCGCCCCCAGCAGAGAACCTGGGTGATGTACTCAAACACTGTCATTGGGTCAACTGCGAACTCGAAATGGTATCCGTTTCGCGCTGCTGCAGTGATGTCCAGCCGGGTAGCATATGCCAGGAGCGGACTGCCAGCCATTCCCGCGTGAGACGTTCTGTTGGCCCACAGGTAGACAAATAGGTCGTGCCATCTCTTTATGAACGGATCACCTTTGCGGCTAGCCACGAAATGGTTTGCCATCACAACATCATACATACAGGGCACGGCAACGTTCCTGGGCGAACTGTCGTCTGCAAGCGTAGACCAGCACACTCGATCAAGGTCGAGAACAAGCAGGATCCCTACATCCATAAATACCCCTCCATGGAGATATAAACATGCGCCGCGCAGGAAGTCCGCGCTATGTGGGCCAGTGTACGGACCGTCCATAGTCCCCTTGGTAAATGTCTCTGGGAGCGTGTCCGCCGGGACGTATTTTAACGCGTAGTTGGGCGAGTCGGGACGGGCATCTAGCACACGAATTGTCCACGATGGACCGCAAAGGCGAGACCAGTTCGCCACGTTGCGCTTGCACCAAGCGGGCATAGATTGGATTCCTGAATCCCAGAATGCCCAGATGTTTTTCTCTGACGCTACCGGCGTATAGGCATTGAGAGCCGCGATGATTTCCTCGTCTGTTCGCGCATCGCGAGGTTCGACATATTTGAGATCTGCCTGGAATTCGGGAGGAATGGTAAACTGATGAGGGGCCATGTCTCTGACAGATGATTTTTCTTTGATATTTTTTTGATTTCCCTTGCGTCAAATGTTTCGTGAATTCGGAGTCTGAAAAGTCATTTGCGCCAATTCAACCCGCCGGTATGTTTCCTGTCCCATGGCCTCCTATTTATACACAGGCTGCGAAGACGTTCTGGTGCCGATGCCGAGCAAAAAGAATCCCCCATGAATGTAACCAGCACATGGCAAGCTGTTGCACAGAGAGTCACATTCCGCGAAACCGACGAATTAAAGCCGTCTAGATTCGGGAGTAGTGCGAGGATGCGGCTTGATATTTTGACCGAGCACCGAATTATTTCTGGCCTATTTCACTAAAGTGGCCGTCTTGAGGTTAATTTTACCTTCGCTTTGTTGGAGATCCGACAGCTAGTGCTGATCACGGAGACTTACATGTAGTTAAGTTCCCACTGGATCAGCTTGCGGGTTTACTAACTATGTAAGTACACTACATAGCAAGCTGGGGCTGAGGCCAGAATAATTCAGCTGCGGATAGTTACCAACCTCGCAAGGATTTCCGGCGTGCGGGTCGAAGACAAGATATCTGTTCCGTCTCCTAAGTCCCAAACGAATTTGTGTGAGTACCAGCACCAGACAGCGAATGAAGGAGCAATAACTAATTATGAAGCAACTAGTACGATTACGAAACAAACTGCTGTTCCACATTTTCTATCTTAACTTCAACGCGTGCTGTCTCTACATTCTCACATAGGTCCGTCCATACATAGTCTCGCCAATGGTAAAACACCAGTCAGCTAAAAAAAGAAAAAGACACAGTCAAGGAAACATAACCTTTATTTAGACGCCATGGACCACACTGGGATTGAAGCAAAGCGACATAAAAATATCTCCCCCCACTTCATCCCTATCTCACTAGCCGATCAATGATATCTTTTGCTCCGCCGCAGTCTCCACAAAGCCGAAATTCCCCAAATTAAACACCTAAATAATGAAGACATACGGAGTACACGAAATCTCAACTCCCAGACGAGGCACGTATCTGCTTCACCCCTACCCTCTCTGTGCCCAAAATTCCATCGTCGGCAGGTCTTGGCCGCTTGGCTCTCGATCGACCAGCCTGGCTTTTGTCATCTTCCCACTGCGCAAGGTAGAGGCGAACTAACTTTTCATCGAGCGGTGGACAAGGTAGTCCGCCGGGGTAGTCCTCGAGGGCACGCTCGGTGTTATCAGTTGAGTAGACTGGCATGTTCTCATACATTTCCCACCGGGTGAGTCCCTTGTAATACTTTTGTTGCAACATTGGTTGTAGTGGCTTCAGACGACTGTTCGGCTTACTGGCAAGTTTCTCGACCCATTCAGAGTAAGGCAGAGCCTCCATTTTTTGATTTGCGCATTGTGCAATTAGCTCGAATGTGTCGTTTACGGAGACATATTTTGACGCATGTGGGACTATGTGATACGCCTTGCCAAGGTTCTTGTTTGACGAGGAGATGTGCAGAATGGCTGAGCAGACATAGTCAACCGGGACAACGTCTTTCCGCTGACCAGGAAGCAGTGGGCAACACCCAATCTCGAAGCATGTGTTTATCAAACGACAGAGGAAATCATCCGGGTTGCCAACACCGCTGACGGTGTGACCAGTCACCGACCCTGGTCGGTATATGGCTACAGGGAATCCCCGGCTGATCAGGTTCTGTAGCATATATTCGACAACCCACTGGCTCTGGGCGTATCCATGGTCGTATGACAGTGCATCGAGGTGAGGCAAAAGAGGACCGTCTTCGGAAACTTGTGAGGCGCCGGTTATCATACCTGTGGGCCCGAAGCAGGAGATGCTCGACACATAATGAAGAGTCTTGGGCCTCCCGAGACTAACAAGGCGTAGGATGTTCAGGGTCCCAATGACGTTGGCGGCGCGATGAACGGAATAGGGTTGAATATAGTTTACTCGTGCTCCAAAATGGAACACAACGCTCGCCCATTCCGCGATTTCTTCAAAGCGTTCTTTGCTAAATCCCAAATTGTCGTCCTCGAGGTTCCCAGGAAGAATGAGCAATTTCGCCATGAGGGATTCATTCCAAAGCTTATATTTTTCAAGGATCTGGCGAAGGCGCATGAAACCCGTCTCAACGCTTGAAGCGCGCACCAGACATCCAACCTGATGGACATCCGGCATCTCGAGTAGTTGGACAAGGAAAAATGCACCCACAAAGCCGGTGGCTCCTGTTAAGAAGACACGGCCTTCTGTATCGCGGCGCCAGTTTAGAGGAGATTTGTTCGGAACAGTTATGCTTTCACCTAGTTTGGCATCTGCCAGCCAAAGTTGTCGCTCGTCCTTCTCAATGAAAGTTCCCTTCCTGAAGCTATCGATTACAGCAGCTAGCCCGATCAATGTGGAGTTGTCGTAAAGGGTTAACGTCGAGATATCGATGTCGAACTCATTTCGAATTCGGTGAATTAACACAGCAGCTTGCAGAGAAGTCCCGCCCAAGAGGAAAAAGTCATCGTGATCCTCAAAATTTGTTATGCCCAGCCCTAATGTGTCACACCAAAGCTGTTGTAAGCGACAGATGGTTGTCATCGATTCTTGGTGTTTTGAAAGCGACAATGCTTGGGATTGGGCTCTTTCCAGGTACGTGGTGACTAGTTTCTTGCGATCGACTTTATCGTGGGAATTGAGGGGCAATTTGTCGATCAGCTCTATACGTGGGATCATGTATTCTGGAAGCATAATCTTCAGTCTATCGGCGACTCCCACGAGGGTATCCGTCGAATGAAAACTTGGAACCACGTATGCAACCAGCATTCCTCCTGTTCCATGACCGGAAGTGTCAACTTTGAACGCAGCGGCATCCGAGAAGCGGTCTGTTTTTAGCAACGCTGTCTCAACAGCCTCCAATTCAATCCGGAATCCGCGGATTTTAACCTGGTTGTCTCGTCTGCCAACGAAGAAGATCTGACCGGATTGCCCCCGTTTGACAAAATCTCCAGTGCGATAAACCACTTTGGATGTTCCCGATCCCATCAGGCCGTTAATATCGAGGAACGATTCGGAGTTCTTCTGAGGATTGTTCACATAGCCGCGGCTGACGCCTGGCCCACCAAGATATAATTCCCCAACCTCCCCGTCCTTCACAGGAGACAGGGCCTCATCAAGAATGAATGCCGATGTCGCACCAATGGGTTTTCCGATACTGATTGAGCCTTCCTTGGTATCATCAAGGGTGACTCTGTGCGCAAGAGCAAATGCACAGCATTCAGTGGGGCCGTAAGCGTTGATAAGCTGGCCCGGTGGCCCGTTCTCTAGGATCGTTTTCACTGCCGATGGCTGAGCAACTTCGCCTCCGATCATGCACATCTTTAGCCCAGAAAAGGCAGATGGATGGACAACAGCCGCGAGATTTAGAACAGCAGACGTTGTGGCCATAACTGTTACTTGGAACTTCTTTACTGTGTCGGCCAGTGCGAAGGGGTCGAGGAGGATGCTCTTAGAAACGAGAACGATGCGAGCGCCTCGCAAGAGAGGAGCCCATACGTCGACAAGGGAGACATCAAAGCTGGTGCTGTTTACATGTGCAACGGCATCTTCCGCGTCTAGAGGAGCAAAGGGGAAGTGATACACAACTTCCAGAATGGATCGAGCAAGGATTTGGACCGCCTTGGGCTCACTCGTGGTTCCAGATGTATGGATTAGATGGGTACGGTGTTCGAGTGATGTTGAAACAGGAAGATCGGGCGAAATCTCTGCGCAGTGCATTCCATTCTCAACTTTCTCCTCACTGACAACCAATTGATGGAAGCCCGATAGGCGATTTTCGTTTGCACAATCGACAATGAGATACCGTGTGTTGAGCCTTTTTAATCTGGACTCGAGCTGCTCGTCGCTAAGGTTTGGGTCAAGGGGAACGCAGCTACCCCCAGCATATATTACTGCAATCTGAGTGATGACATCGTTGACGCTGGGGTGAACAATGATCCCAATGGGCTCCTCTAGAGCAATTTCGTTTTTTCGGAGTTGGGATGCTAGGTGTATGCTCCTGGAACGAATCTCTGCGTAAGTCGAAATGCAATTGCCGTCAACAACTGCGGGTGCGTCAGGAGTTAGAAGTGCTTGGCCATCGAATAGCTGACCCAGGCCATCACCGCGTTGAACGAGGTGGTTATACTCAGAGCCCATCATTAGGAGTGTTGAAAGCTAATTGAAGGGTTAGGAGATTCGCAATATGTTTGAAGAATGTCGCAAGAAAGCTCAATCTGCAATTTATTCTCTTCGAACAACCTTATATTTACCAGTCAGTACGGATTAGATTCGGCGGAGAGTTTCCGGACTAGAGCTTAGCTTTTTTTTTTTTTTGGGTTACAAGCCAACCACGCCTCGATACGAAGCACATTGTATGTATGTGTTTGGCTCATAATTGAGTGGCTTTGACTGATCATCGTCCCTTGCTAGTCATTCCGAGCTATTAACCTAATTTTTGAGAAATGGGAGTGTGTTGTCACAGTGTGAATCAAATTTGGATCCCGCCTAGGAGATTCGCCTTCCGTGCCGTCGGACTGCAGGGGATGCCCTGAGGTGGGCGGGCTGAAAGAACACGACTCATAAAGAGGGCATTTCTTGATAAAATATTCCCTCGTCGAACTTTCTGCAAGATTTCGATAACTTCATTCTATATCCAACGTTCACGATGGCTTCTCCCAAAATCGTAGCAGTGTTCGGTGCTACAGGTAACCAAGGTGGCTCTGTTGCCAGGTCCCTTCTCGGAAACAAGGCCAGTTTCCAAGTTCGCGGTATTACGCGCAATCCCGAATCAGACAGAAGCAAAGCACTGGTTGATCTTGGTGCGGCAGTCGTCAAGGCTGATGGCTTCAATCCCGCTGAGATGACCGAGGCATTTAGAGGTGCCTGGGGAGCATTCGTCAATATCAATTCGGATGACAAGGTAACTATCTAGATATCCGTATATTTTTATTTTATTCCCTCCACCATTGCGGTGGCCAAATGCTTAGGGATTCGTCAGATTTTCACCGACCCAACCGCTCCCACTGAGTTTGAGATGGGAAAAACCATTGTCGACGGTGCCATTGAAGCGGGCGTGAAGCATATCGTCTTCAGCTCCGGTCCTTCCTGCACGGAAATGACCGGGGGGAAGGTCCGAATGAAAGCCATGGACAGTAAGCCACCTGCAGATTTACTTTTCTGGCTCATCACTAATTGGCGTTGTGTGATGATCAGTGAAAAACAAGATCGAACATTACATTCGCTCAACTGGAAAGTTTTCCACTGCCGCATTTATCTGCGCTGGGTGGTATATGGAGAACTTCTTATCGAAAGAAGTTGCGCCAGTCTTTGGTGGCTTCCCTCACTTCCCCGATCCGGAAGGGTTCCTCACGTTTAGCGCTCCGATGTGGGGAGGGAAAGAGGATGTTCCATGGCTCAGCATGACCGACGATTACGGTGACATAGTCCACGGCCTATTTTTGGAGCCCGAGAAGTGGGATGGTCATGTCATCCATGGAGTGAGCGATATTCGTAGCTTCGACGAATTGGTCGGAGCGTTCCAGCGAGGTACGTGTAGAAAATTCGCATTGAGCCGATGCAGAAGCACGAAACGGGAAGTAGCCAGGCGGCGGTTATTGACAAAATTCTAGTGACGGGGAAAAAGTCTCGCTACGATCCTCTCATGCCATCCTGGGAGGCCTTCGATACGCATGGGATCCATGAGCTCGAAGATACAAAATTGATGTTCGGGTTCACGCAGATCACTGGTGGACGATATTTTGGCGAGAAAGCCACCGAGGCCGATACGGCGGCGCAGCTGAAGGTGGCCGGAGCTCGTGCCAGGGGTCAAGAGGGGCCAGATCTTCAGTTGATCAGTGCTGAAGAATGGTTCAAGCGACGTTTTCCCGTTTGAGGAACTTCTGAATGATGAGGCAGGGAACTGGAACCTGCATGAGGATACGATGGCGATTTGTTCGAGAAACGCCCATGTCGCGAAAGTCTTGGTTTATTGGTTCACTGGTATTTTGCAGTAGTTAACTAGCTCTTCGCTCGATGTCAGCCTATCGGCTTAGCTATATGCAGTCGGAATTGAAACGGTCTGGACAGTTCAATTGTTCGGCTCTGCACATCTTCTGCACGGCACATCTCATTTTGATCACTCCAGAATAAGTCAGATTCAGACCGCTTAATTGTCCGATGCCGTCAAACTATTGTATTGATCCACAATATATTGTACGGAGTATGTCCTGGTAAGGTTCGTTTGGATGTTCGTTTAGGGCATCGCTGCCGTCCTCTTGGTCATTCAATTAAGCGTGGTGGCTGGCTGGTCGGCAGGGCTTCGTCAGAGGATGCGTTCCAATCAGAAGCCACTGTCAGGTCAGCGGCGCAGAACCTGTGCGCTAAGTACATGTAGCTACCATTCGCCCTGCTTTCCCCTCTATTGCTGTTCTGCAGCCCGCGTTGGGATCCAAAGCCGCAAAAATGGGTGATGAATGTCTGCATGGTATCCACAACATGTCACAAGTCCTTACAATAAGCACCCCAATTTTGGGAGTAGAAATATCCAGATCGGATCTGAGCCAGGAGGCATTGGAAGCGGGAAGTATCTTCCAGGATACAAGGTAAACTGCGAAGCTCTCGAAGGCTATATGTTGTCATGCATATGCTTCTCTCCTGGTTACTATTCCGGCCAGATACAACATTTCATTTTTTGACTTCCACCACCACCACCAGGATTTCGCCGCAAGAATGTCGAGATTAATTGACCAAGAAGAAAACAAGAGGAAACGGCCTATGAAGGTCATTGTCGCGGGACTATGCCGGACAGGAACGATGTGTAAGTCATTTCGTTGATATTGATCTCACTGAATTGGATAGCTGATGTGCTTTAAATAGCAATGAACATAGCTCTTCGCCAGCTGGGCTTTACAACCTGCCATTTGACTGAGCAAATGGATGACCCGAAGCGGTATTTCACACTCTGGACCGAAGCAATGAACTGCAATTTCTTCAACAAAGGCCGTCCCTATGGCCGTGAGGAATTCGACCGCCTCTTGGGCGAATACGATGCCTGCCTCGACATGCCCTGCTGCCTCTTCTGGAACGAGCTACACCAAGCTTACCCGGACGCCAAAATCATTCTCACAAACCGCAGCGTCGATTCCTGGATGAAGTCGATGCATACAACGATTTTCCCGTATATCCAGCGCTGGCACACGCAAGCCTTGAAGTTCTTTGATTCTGATATGACCCGCCCCATCGTGGTGATGATGGAAACGTCATTCAAGGTGCTTTGCAACAACGACTATGGAGAACGATGCCGACAGGCCTACATCGATCACTATGACAGGGTCAGGAGTACCATTCCAAAAGATCAACTGCTTGAATTCAATTTTGGCGATGGATGGGAGCCGCTTTGTGAATTTCTGGGAGTTCCTGTCCCGGATGGTTCGTTTCCCAAAACAAATTCCGCCGATATGTTTAACGCCAACGTGGAGGCAGAATTTTGGAATACTGTATGGGGGTCGGCAAAGTTAGCTGGCACCTATTTGATACCGGCTGCTGCAATTTCAGCCGGAGTTTGGTTATGGGCTGTCTGAACAACATATCTTAGATACTGTACCTCTCTATGTAGCATTCAGTTTCTCAAATTCAAGTTCCACATCTCGCTGTGCTCCAAGAGCTGAGCCGAGCGGAGCCACAGGATATCAATTGTTTGGAAATCGTTGAGCAAAACCAGAAATCTTTTAGCAAGCCAGTAGCCCACTTTGTTCTTTGGGTCAGCCTGGTGATAGAGTCGCCCTTTTTTGCATTTGTTTTCCGGATTAGAATCCCTTGTACAGTACATAAGTCGGCCCCAATGTAAATTCGTGTGGGCCAATGGGATCTTCTTGATAATCCCTGACCCTGAAAAGCAGCTGAAGCTCTTTGGAAAAGCTGAATTCACTAAGCGGCCACATTTGCAGGTCTCCCTGTCGTTTGTTGTGAGAATGCCCGCTTTTTTGAATGACATGCAGATCACATCAGGCAAAAAACCAAAAATTGCGCCTTGGATGCATGTGTGCCCTTCGAGCGGGGTCAGTTACTCTTTGAGGGGTGGATTCATTTCTTCAAGGGCCGGACATTTCTCATGGAATAACGTAAGATCTACTCCGTAGTCAATGGAGGGCTGAAACTGCTCGTCGGAAAGTGTCTAGTGATATGTATCCGTTGTGGGGGAACACGGCGAAAACGCACCAGTATTTTCACTTGTATGTCCATGTCTGTAGAGTACATATATCCACAGTTCTAATAATAATAATAATAGTGAGTCCCAGAATATAACCAACATCTCGGCCCCTTTAATCACATCCCCGCCGAAACAAGCGGCTGTGCACTCTAGCAGCCTTTGCGTGAGTTATTTGTTCCTATAAAGTTCCCTTCCCAATAGGGGCAATCTTTATATCCTGCACTATCCAATCTTTTTTTTTGAAGTTATATCATTCAGCTCTCCTTGATAACAATAACCCCTCCCATCGAAAATGAAGCCCTTCACAGAAGAGGAATCGATTAAGAATCAAGCGGCGCTCAACGAAACAATTGCTCAGCCGCTCCCTCGTCAGACTCCTTTGCCCACGGTGCCGCAGGATGATGTTGAGACGTATGAAGTGGTCATTGCCGGTGTAAGTAGCAAACCCAAGGGCGTGCGGCAGTATCAAATTCAGTCCATTAACTTCCCCTCCTAGGCCGGGCCAGCGGGCCTTCTACTTAACCTTCTGCTCGCACGCTACGGGTTACCAGACTCTTCCCGCTTATGCGTTGACTCAAGCCCATCGCCAGTCAAAGTTGGACATGCTGATGCGATAACGCAACGGTCATTGGAAGTTTTTAAGAGCTTGGATGTAGCCGATGAGATCTGGAATCACGGGCTGCGTGCCCACGAATTCACCAGGTGGATTAAGGATCCCAGCGCTCCCACAGGCTTCATTCGACAGTTTTCGCAAAGCACCGGCCAGATCAAGGCGCGATATAAACCGGCTATGGTTCTGATATCACAGGGGAGGATTGAACGAATTCTCCATGACAATCTCAAAAAATATTCAAAAGGGGGGGTCCTTTGGAACTGCCGGCTTGTGAATGTCCAGATTGAAAATGGTGTAGAGTCTGATTTTCCAGTGAAGGCAACATTCGAACTGAATGGTGAGCAACGCACGGTTAGAACAAAGTATCTAATTGGAGCAGACGGTGCCCATTCGGCCGTAAGACAGTCGATTGGCATAAATCAAACCGGAGGCTCCATTGGCGATATTTGGGGTGCTATTGATATGGTGGTTGACACCGATTTCCCGGATATTCGAAGACCTGTTCATCTAACGTGTACCAATCGCATTGTTTCGATAATTCCCCGCGAAAGGAAGAATGATGGAGAATACCTAACCCGGATATACGTGCCATTCTCTGACGATGATCCTATTGAGCCGGGCAGCTCTGCGCCTGTGGTGAACACCGAGGAATCCCAGCGTGCAAGAAGAGCCAAGGTTACGCCGGAGCTCATTCTGCAACGCACGAGAGACTTATTCCATCCATATTATATCCGGCCTAAGCAGGACATTGAGTGGTGGACGGCGTATCAAGTCGGGAGGCGGGTCGCCGAACGTCTCGTCGAGAAAGACGAGGCTGGAAATTCACGCGTTTTCCTTGTGGGAGATGGTTCGTATAATTAATCCTTTGCATAGCATTCCCTCACCAGATCGATGAGAGGACGAAACAGTCTGCTAACAACCTGTTGCTTTAGCATGCCACACCCACTCTCCAGCTATGGGACAGGGGATGAACGTTGCCCTAATGGACAGCTACGATCTATCTTGGAAGCTCATGTACGCAATCAACGGATTGACTCTAGAGCCGGAAAAGCTTCTGGACACATTTTCACACGACCGCCTGAAAAATGCCAAGAAGCTTGTCGATTATGACCGCCTCTGGTATGAAACTCGGTTTATGACTGAATCAGAGGACCATGTCAAAGCCGACAATTTTGTAGCACTGGAATTGCTCGCCTTCATGGTTGGCGCTATTGAATATGACGAAGGATTCCTAGTTGATGCGAAAACCGGGACCTCAGACGGGCCGATTAATAGTTCCAACTTCTTAAACGGAGTTTTGAGGGAAGGGCGCCGGCTCGGAGATGGGATGATTACGAGGTTTGCAGATGGTGATATCAGGCATTCACAGGACGAGTTTCCCTCAGACGGACGCTTCCGCATACTTGTCTTTGCATCCGACGATCTTCCCAAAAATCCAGAGGGGATCTCTGCGTCTTCGCTTAACCAAATCTGTCAAGATATATTGCCCTCGTTTGTTCCGAAAACGGTAGAGCTGGTGATTTTCGCTCCGTTTAACTCCCTTTCTTTTGAATGGGCAGATATACCGCCTGCCGTCAAACGGGAAGCTGAAATGCGTCTGCATTATCTTGATCCAGAAGGGTATGCCGCCTATGGCGTTGAAATGAAGTTGGGTGCAATCGCTGTGGTTCGGCCAGACGGGGTGGTAGGAACCATCACCAAGCTAGACGACACGCGGAAGATCGATAACTACTTGAAGAGATGTTTGCGGACAGTTATCTAGGCGATCTTTCCAATTGGCTTCCGATAATCCTTAAAAATGGACATGATTTCTTTTCCTTTTCATACTTCGCGCAGATAGAAATTATTAGTTAGTTAGAGCTAAATATAGGTAGTTGAGCTAACTACCCGATTCGGAACTTAGTAAGCAGAATAGCCCTAACCCTAATGAATTATTATTTTGCGACCTCAGCTTCAATTCAAACCAATCCATTCAAGCTGTTCGGTTTAGACGCCAATTACCATACCACGTCATATCATATTAATTGGTGAAGGGAGTCGGACTATTATTTGGTTCATGGACTGATATTCGAAAAGTGAAGTCGGCATCCGAAGTACTCCGTAGACGTATCAATGCGCGCCACGATGGAGATAAGAAAAACTAGTTAATCATTCCCCTGCTCCCATTTTAGCCACGGCGAATTCCCAATTTTGGGTACGTGATGGAGCCACCAATAATCAGCCAGCCATGCTGAGACTCTGAGAGAGCCGAAACTCTGCAGGATCGGCGGTTCCAGTAGATCTTTGAACATCTTCCGCGGGAAGCAAGCTCTATTCTCCCCCGATCTGACCTTTTTATGATCACTATCTTGGCAGGGAGTGAGGGGAATAAACTCTGGATCAAAATCGCGCGGCATGCTGGACAATGTCGGCATCCACCAAGTGGTTTTTCCCTTCGTTGCCATTCAATTTTTCTTTTTATTCAGTTTTGGTAGCCCAGGGATTAAGAGAGGGGAGTCTTTTGAAAACTGCTTCAATTACCCCGGCGAACGCGATAACTATCCCTTTCATCTGGCTTAATATCACGGACGCGACACAATAATGTCTGATCAGGCTGGCCAGAGGAACGGCGAGAATGAAACAACTCCCTTAATCAGACAAGACATTACCTCTAACGGGAAGTTAACGGGCACGAGCAATGGTTGTGAACCAAAAAGCTACATTAAAGCGAACGTCTGTGCCGACGACGACGGCAGCATACACGACACCCACTTCATCGACATTACTCCCTCCAAGTTCTGGGTGATATTCGGAAGCCTCCTGCTTTCTATCGTCTTGTCCTTTTTCGACGGCTCGCTTTTAGAATCCATCCATCCTGTGATCTCGTCGCATTTCCATGTTGCGAACTCAGCATCTTGGTTATCTACTGGATTTCTCTTGACATGTACCGTGTTTCAACCGATCATTGGTCAGGTATCGGATATATTTGGCAGACGCGTTCCTTACCTCGTTTCCATTACGATATTCTTCATATCCACGATCTGGTGCGGGACAGCATGGAGTTTCGGCAGCTTCCTTTGCGCACGACTACTTTGCGGCGTTGGCGCAAGCGGAATCGTCGCTTTGGGGTCCATTATCTGTTCGGATTTGATCTATATTGAGCACAGAGGGATGTACCAGTCCTACCTCAGTCTTGCATACGGTCTTGGGAACTGTCTTGGACTGGCATTTGGGGGGTTGATAGTCGATACCCTCGGCTGGAGAGCAGCGTTTGGAATACAACTACCATTGCTCGGTGCTCTATTCGCTGCGGCATATTTTACACTGCCTTCAAACCTAGGTCCCCAGTTAGCACGCGAGCGCAACATTAACATCCGACAAGCACTCGGAACGATAGACATTGCTGGCTCCTTTTTCCTTGTCCTTGGCGTCACAGCGCTGATGCTGGGACTGAATTTAGGCGGCAATGTTTTCCCCTGGAGACATCCGCTTGTTATCTCTTCGTTGGTCGTATTTTGCCTGGTTTCCGTTCCCTTCGTTAAAGCCGAACGCTCGTCATCCAACCCTGCCATCCCACTGCCGCTCCTAACAAAGGGCCCGCATGCGAATTTAATGCTCGGGAACTTCCTTGCTGGTATCTCTATTAACACAATCCTGTTCAACGCACCTCTTTTCTTTCAGGCAGTCAAGTTGGAGTCACCAACGAGCTCGGGGCTCCGTCTACTCCCCGCATCTGTTGGGCTAATGATTTCCAGCCTCTTGACTGGTATCTTTATGGCAAGGACGCGACGGCTGAAACCGATTCTCCTGCTAGGTGTATTTTGGCTGATTGGCAGCTCTGCCTGCTCGGGAATTCTCGGCGTCAAGGCCCCAGATTGGGTTTCAGTGCTCATTATTGCAATGGCGGCCTTTAGCCAGGGCGCTTTGTATCCGCCCACGATGATGGGAGTGCTGTCGACCAGCGCCCAGGAGGACCAGGCTGTTATCACCACAACGCTTTCCCTACTCCGTTCTCTAGGGTGGGTAATGGGCGTAGCAGTCAGCAGCTTGATTTTCCAAAACGCCCTGGGTGCGTTCCTCCGCCAAACCGTTACCGGCCCTAATAAAGCCGATATAATTCTCCGTGTTCGAAAGTCCATTAAAGAGATCGCTCAATTGGATACAATTCATAAAGCCCAGGGTACGTCTTCTCCTCAAATAATTCCCGTGGCTAAGGATAGAAATTAACTCATATCGACAATAGTTGTCAGCGCCTATGAAACGGCACTTCGTGTAACCTTCTTGTCGAGCGTACTCTGGGGGGTCCTTGTACTTGTGCTCACCATTCCCGTCAAATTACCCCGACTGGGACACAGAAAGTGATTGTTCAGCCCGAATTCTTTCTTTACAACCTGTAAATTTCAAATTCCCTAGATTCTCAGTATGATTTAGCTAGCTAGTTCTTGGCTTGCAGCTTTCGGTTGAAGGCCCCTTAATTGTATAGACTGGGGGAAACCCACTCTAGATTTTATGTAGAGATCATTACTGGCTTAGAGAGATTGGAATATTTCGCATCCACGCCCAGGAAAAGAGTGCACCTCGCTCACTTCCATTTTACCACGTCTGTCCTCACAGTGATCCTCAAAATATAGATTTCCATTAGCGTAAGGTGCCAGAATTTCTTTCACAGACCTGGCCTGCATACGGCATTAGCATTTGGATATCTGAAAATATCGTCCGCGGTTACGAACCCGGCCGGGAACATTCTCATTCTCCTTTGCCAGCATCCAAGATAAGCTATGGCGTACAGCATGATCTGACAACCCTTGCCCATCACACTGCGGGAATGTGCGCTGCAGCTCTTTTCTGAAAATATCATCCACGCAAGCTAGTCCGGACGAGAATTTAAAAAAGCGGCCTAGTCCGTCCAAATGCAGCTGCGACTGAGAGCCTGCAGGGAAAAATCAGTTCTCTTCGCAACACACTGAAATTTGAGACTCGGCGGGGCAGGAAAGTTATCAAAGTTAGGAGTGGCTCAGCTGGAAGAACTGCTGCTTATTGAACAACTTCGACTGAATTTTATGATTTCATTATTAGGCATGGTGCATACATGATCTTACGTGGAGAAATACCGTTTTATGTTCAATTTCCTGAGCGGAAAAGTTATCGCTGAAATGAATATGTGGAATGCAGTGATCGCTCGCAGACGTCCCAGTCGTTTCAAGCTCGAAAAGCTGAAGAATAGAGATACAAAGGGATATTCAGCGGGTTGTGCCCATCGCTGAAGAGCAGTATGTTGTTGCTGTTTACAAGAGCGCGCATTCTACAGATAATGATTAAAGTTAGCTATCCATATTAACAGTTATAGATTATATTCAGGCAATGCTAGGTCCTTGAATCGGCTAGTATCTTTACATCTACCTCCCCCATGTCTGATTGATTAGCGGGCAGTTCTGACCAGCCGTGGACGTGGTGTAATTATGAATCCTAATCGATACCGCGAGCACCTAGTGAGGGGTAAATCGTCCCCCTGACATATATACATATGCGTTGATGAGCTGCAGATTCTACCGAAGTATTCATTTCCATCCATACAGGGAAAATCAGCTCTACAACCCATTCATTTCCTCAAAGGGACCATTCAGAACCGCGAAAATGACATCCAACGACATTGAAGCCCGTAAAAGTACCTTCTACGATTCGGCCTATAATGCTGAATATTATGACATATGGGCCGAAGAGAATGGCAAGACGCTCGACCTAAAAGACGGCGCACCCGCCTATCCACCCGTGTTCAAGGAGCAGCTATCAACACGTTCCCCAAAACCTTCCCCCGAGACCCCCTTTGCCGTCCTAGACATTGGGACCGGTACGGGCCGTATCCTCATCGATCTTGCCAACGATAGCGAACGCCATGGACTCAACCTGTCAAATGTCCATTTTATCGGCGTGGATATGGAGCAGGCAATGCTGGATCGCGCGGAGAAAGCGCAGGCCACGCTCTCAAGCATGGCGCGAGTTGGCAAAATTGTGTGGGCTGTAGGGGACGCTGCGACTGTGGCATCATCGCCAGCTCTCCAGAATTATGCCGGCGGAATTGACCTCCTTTTCTTCGCCGCCGGTAGCATCAGCCATCTCATCGGCCCGGATGAACCGCAACGTTTCTTCGCTCAGGTCGCGTCGCTTCTGCGCCCTGGCTCGGGACGTGTTTACTTCCCCATTATGAACCCTCTCATCTCGAAGCGGTCCATTACCCAGGAACCAACCCCTCTGAAGACCTCCACGAGATTGCAGCAGGGGGAGGAGTTCCCAAGCAAGACGTTCCCAAATATTATATATAAAAAGTTCCCCCCCGACGACATCAAGGTGGAGGGATATGTCAAGACGCACTACCATGACTTCCACGTCATCCGCAAGCTGGAGTCCGGCCAGGAGGAGGTGGTTCAGAACGATAGGGTGACGTTTTCTTTGCGAGTATGGGAGGAGCCCGAGCTTTTGGAATGGACTAAGGTTGCTGGGTTAGAATGCGTTGAGACGTTCCACGGCCTGCGTGACACTTCCTATGTTTTCAAACTCCGGGAATAAAACCTTGTAGTCTTCTTGGCTTCGTGATTCGCCATGTGTGGTAACATGACCTAGTTATGATATAGGCTTGCAATTCTTGCTATTTGCGTTGAGTTTTGCGGCTAAGCTACCACTATCTGTAAAGCTTTCTGCAGCTATTAGTTTCCTGAGCTTTGTACGGTCCTGGTGTACAATTGCACCATTTAGATAGGGCGCAATTATACTCCAGCTGAAGAAAATTCTCTCCCCATTTGCGGTTCCACTCAGGGCAGTGTTCTTTGCCATTCATAGTAGAAAATATTTAGGCATTGTTCGACAAAACCGAAGTTCCTCAAATCTTGACTCCCTTTCACTTCTTGATGTGCCGTTCGTTTTCAAAGAGAATATTTTGATTTCAAACCTATTGCCTTCTCCTCATCTTCCAAGGTCAGTGGGTGGAGGCGGATAGAAAGCGGCTGGTTGCCTTCGTAGATGCTATACAACCCAGATAGCGTGCTGGAACATGACAGTCATTCCGCAAGAGGTCGTAACACCCCTGACTTCATTTTGATTTCGATTCGACCTTCGGTCTGTCTTGGAAGTCATTGATATTGAAGAGGATTTTTCTCCCAGTTATTTCAGGGACTCCAACTCGGACAATTATATCAAACCATCGTTTTCCAAGTTGCTCGACCTGGTTGCTCTGGGGTTTGCATTCAAGGATGCTGGGACAGGAGGCTCCGTGTCATATTTTCTCAGAACTAGAGTAAATATACAAAGCTGTTCTCCTCTGCTGAGACTTTCCCACTCACGCCGGTATATCTGAGGGCACCTAGAACATATATCCATTTACCTCTGGGTTTAGAAGTCCAGATGAAGTGTGAATCCATAAATATGAGGATGGAGGACATCTCAGCGCATAGAATAATAAAAGAATATACCAGGAAGGGCAGGTGATAAACTTCATCAATGGCGGTATTGTGCTTCTTCCAAGTTCAAATGGGAGGTAGCGAGGCGCGAAGAGGGAAACCCCGGGAAACCGAAGTCAACAACGTACATTAGCCCAGTGAGGTGCGATTGGAATCTTCGGGGGGAGAAGAGTGAGTTTGAAATCTCATAGGTCATGTTTGATGTCAGATCAAATATGATTTGGGCGGGTGAAGAGCGACTGGAAGGCAGGGTGTTCTTGGGCGCAAGGCTGACTCTAGCTTAAATGGTGAGAACCGAGCCCCAGGAATGGCTGGACAGGCGGGGCCAAAATCTGTCGGGCACAACTTGTCAAGAAAGCGGACACAATCTTCATGATCGCTGTAGATTTCGGCCGCTCGGCGTACCATGATATCTTCCGGTAGATATATCTAGCCGGACAACAGAATGGCTCCTCTAGCATCCCTCGAATTTCTCCCAAACGAACTTTTTCAAGACATTTTGACATACATCGAGTATCAAGCCATCAAGGGTCTTTCCCTCGTCTCCAAACACCTGAGGGAACAATGCCTGCCATTACTATTCTACCATGTCAAAGCCTCCTTCTCATCCTCGGGGCTCGCAGCCCTCCGTGATATTGCTAAAGCCGAACATCTGAACCAGCATGTTGTTTGATTCACGTATGGTGGAACAGACATTTTGGATCCCAGTTAGCCCAAATATAAAACCTGTCTGCCGCCCTCTACTCGTGTTTATTTCTCACCATCATTTTTTTCCCGTTATTTTTTAGGGGCCGGCAATGCTGAGCAGTTTAGCAGCGAGCTCTATCCAAGGAGAGCATACGCGGAGGACGAAACGGATCATTACTACCTAACAAACGGGAAGATGGAGACCTTCCCACCATACGAGGCGGTTTACCCGGCTTTCCAACCGGTTGCGGAGGGCCAGCGCATTGTGCTCGACAAAGGGATGGATATGGATGTTGTTCCATCGGCTCTGTGCAAGTTTCCCAAGCTTGCGAAACTCACGTTGCGCTACAATATGCCCGCTGTTGAGCCGCGGTTTTTCCCCATGGTGAATTGGCTGAGAAGAAGCAGCGGGAACGAGGGGCCGCTTGAACGGCACTTGAAGGTGATTGCGCATGGGATTCGACGGGCGAGGAGCCGTGATATCCATGTTCGCACGGTTGAGTTTGGCGGGAGCAATAGCGAAGGGTGGAGTAGCGTGGATAGAAAATGGAGTGGCGGCGAGCTGTCCACATTCTTCTCTGCATCACTTCGTGATATATTGGAAGACGTCGAGGTTCTGCGCCTGTTTCGTTCCCGGGCTGTATTGAGTGAAATCTGCACGCAGCCTTCTTTTGCGCATCTGAGGGAGATTGATATGTGTGCTTTTCCTATCAAGCAGCGGCCAGCGTTTGAATCGTTCCTCAACAAACATGCGGATACCCTGCGATCTATCCAGTACCACCAGGGTAGTCTGACATGCGATTCTCTGGGGAGTCTCATCAAATGGCCTCATGTTTCCCAAAAGGTGGTAAAGAAACGGTGCACGTTTCATCCCCGGGCTGCTCCTATAAGTCAATTGCTTCTCATAAGATCAGAGACGAACTGAAGACCGAAGACGCCTTTCGTCTGCTGTTCCTTTTTATGTTACCCTACTCTTTCGTTTTAACGTATCGCCGGGCATTGAGGGATCAGGAGTATTCAACGCGTCTTGTCGGCTAGTTTCTATTTCCCGCAACAGGGCTTTATGCCTCGAATATATGTTGCGCTTCTTTCTAACAGTTATTGTTTACCTTTGTTGACTTTCCCCCATTTTTAGCAATTAATAATGAATTACATGTGATCCTGCGTAAGAGCTGACACAATGCGGATTTGGAGGGAGGGATCTTTGTCTTTCTGTGCTTGTGCCTGCCGATATCATATATGCACTGTTGAAACAAAACAGATCAAAGCTTGATCCAGATGATTGTCCGCGGAGTGAGTAACGACTGGATTTCCTCGACTGTGATTCATCAATCTATGTTTTTGACTGGCTCCTTTTTTCGTATTTCTCACCATCGTCGGTGAGGCTTGTTCGTCCCTAGTCATCGCCAAGGGTCGGCTTCTATAACTAACCAGGGTAAGGCGCTAGGAACAAACACTGCCTTGGGAGTCTCCCCAACCACAGCATCAGAAGAAAGGAGTCCGTCTCGGCTCTGAGTGCACTCTTGCTTCTGAAGGGGGGCTGTCCTTGAAACAAAGCTTGGCGTCGCTGGCGTGGGACAGGAAGAAGAAGAAGAAGAAGTTTTTCCAGGATGTTGCAACATGCGCCTCAAGAGCGGAGCCGCATTTTATTCTCTCCAGAGTCCACATCCACTCGAAAAACCTCCGCAAAGAATCTCCCCTCATTATTTATTGTTCCTCCTCATCCACCACTCCTTTTCCTCTCCTCGTCGGCCTGCCACCCATCACAGAGGGCAGATACTGTCCGATTTGACAGGAGACTGCGCATCTCATCCAGTCTTGCTTGCTCAGGACTCGCCCACCCATAGGCCATAGCGCTGGGTATCAAGGCTGGTAGCCTGGCCTGGTAGTTACCTAGGCTGGGGGCGAACGAGCCTGCCACGATGCCACGATGGCAGTGCCGATCGCCATCAACGTGCCAAACCAGCTGCAACCTAACTCCGCTAGTTTATCGCGTCCCTCGTATTGTCAGCCTCCCAATTTAAGCACAGACACTCTGGCAGGACTTGCGCAAGAGAAGCGTGGAGGACGTGCCCCGGAAACTGGCGCCAACACTGCTCCCAAGCAAGCTAGAGAACAACTAGCTAGGTAGTTTGTTACAGCAGCCTAGAGTAACAAGTGTGTCAAATGACTTTTTTTGGTGTGTTTTTTTTGTGTGTTTTTTGTGTGTTTTTCAGTGTGAACGACTTAATTTCATATAATACCCGGGCTAGTGGCAGCTAATATTATAGAATAATCTGTACGGAGTAGAGGAATCAAGGATCATATTCGTATCTAGTCCGGAGTATAGCCACCACCTGTCTGTATAACTGCCTGACAGCGAGCTGGCATCTCGGCTATAAGCTCCCATTGCTGCTCCTCTGCTATAGCATCCCAGGCAGCTCTAACCACTCCTTGAAGTGCATCCATCATAAGAAAGATTCTTCTCATCCCCATGGTTCTCTTGTATCCACTGCTTCATAAGATTCCATACAGTTTTCATTGGGTTCAGATCCGGGGAATAGGGCGGCCAATCTATAGAGGTGATTCCACATTCTTGAGAAGTCTCTGCTGCAGCATGCCCCGGAGCTCCATCTTGCATCAATTTCAACCCAGGATTCATCTGTATCCATCCATGAATAAGAGGGACTATACGTTCGCGATAGGAGGCCTAGAAGGTTGAAAAGAGAATAGATTAGCACTGTTTCCCAGAATAGACAGGACCCCTTTGTAATACCATTAAAAGCCCCTCGGAACATTCATTCTCCTTTTCTCTGAATGTTATTCATTATACGTGTACCGGTAGGATCAAGTGCTTCTCCTGCCCTGCGAGTCACCCAGGTTCTTGTATAGCGGCCAGATTTAACCCAAGTCTGATCAGTCCAAAGAATGACTGACCACTGCTCCTCAGAGGTCCAATCTTGACGCTCCAATGCCCACCGAAGTCGAATACCTTGAACTTGTATGGATAGGGGAGGCTTTTGTAGAGCTATTCTGCGAGAATAACCTCTTCTCTGTAGTGCTCGCCCCAGGCACTTCTCATTCATCTGCTCCTCAGTGAGTTGACTAGGACGGCCAGGATGCTTTTTAAGAGTAGCTGTTCCAAGAGCACAGGTGTATTGAACTCCTCGATAGGTTATCTCAAGGTGATTGGAGATTTTTTCATAGGTTCACCCCCAAGACTGCGTAGAAGAAGGATATCTCGACGTTGATCGCGGGTTAATCGCCTTGGGGTTGTAGCAGGAGGTTCTGGAGGTGCAATCGGAGCTTCAAGAATAGCAGGTAGATCCATCTTGACAGTAATGGAAGAAGTATAGGCATCGTGTACAGGGGGATAAGAATGAGAAGCTGCTTCTCCTATTTGAATGAGGATATTTGAAGACACCCCTCTCTCCCCCCCCGGAATAGCATCCATGAATTCCTGCTTGACTTTTTGAGTGAGGAATTGCGTTATTGAATAAGGAGCAGAGGATTGCACCGCCGGCCCAAGCTTTGAAAGGGGTAAGTGAGGAATTAGGACCCTCACTGCATCCGGATGCCGCGTACGGAGTATATTTTGGTTGAGGGGATGGACAGAGTATTGATCATCATCATTAGTATTGTTGAGATTTGTGGCTTGTATTGCTTCATCCCAAAGTTCTCTTGCCATGTAGATCTTTATTGTTGAGATTTGTGGCTTGTATTGCTTTATCTCAAAGTTCTCTTGCCGTGTAGATCTTTATTGTGGATTCGTCTTTATTGTGGGATTTGTGGCTTGCATTGCTCATCTCAAAGTTCTCTTGCCGCGTATATCTTGGTTAGGGGATGTACAGAGAGTACCTATTGATCATCATTATTATTATTGTGAGATTCGTGGCTTGCATTGCTTCAAAGTTCTCTTGCCAGTAACAAAATTCCAGTAGTGAGTGTGCTTGACATGATTAGCTGCCTCCCCCGAGCGGGTATGTCATTCCGATTGGAAAGAATTTTCCCCACCTGTCAAGTCCATTCAAAATCTCATCACAGGCTTCATTGCAAAGGTATTGAACATGTCATTTTTACTGAGACACTGCCCTTGCGAGAACCTTGGAACAGTCAAGCTCTGAGGCTGATAATTCTCATTTCCAGGTGTGGATTCACCGCTCTTTTGGCAATAATAATATCTGCGGGATTCAAGTGCTCTACAGCATAACCTGAGGTTATCTTGGAAAGGTTGGCTGGGGTGGCGTATGAAATAATTTAGTTATTGAGAGAGGTCAATGTAATAACACTGCTAATTAGAACCATGAATCACTTCCTGGATCTGCACAGTAAATATCCATGTTTTATATGCAGGTTTAACAGGGCTTGCATGAGTATTACAATATCTGTACTCCATACATCATCCTTACAAGATAAGAAGCTCAAGTATTGTATACATATGTACAGTACATGTATGTACAGTACATACATACCATCTCCACCTGGTTGCGAAAGGTACATACATGTATCAACCACTCGCTTACACTTGCTTTGCTGCTTGCACAGCCACCCCTTCCCCCTTCCACCTTCTACCCCTTTCATTACCACCACATCCTCTACCCTCTCTTCCACCCCCTCTCTACCTCTCCTTCCACCCTCTACTGCTCCTCTACCACCACCACTGTCTACACACCTCTCTCCACCCGCTGCCTATTCTTTCACCCTCTACTGCCCCTACGCTCTCTACCATCATCATCATCATCACACTTACCTCTTCTTCTGTCTCTAACTCTCTCTACCATCACCATCATCATCATCACCATCACTATCATCATCATCATCATCATCATCACTGCCTCTATATTCTTCTACAATCATATAGTATGAAGGCAAGATTTTGATGAGAGAAATCTGGCTTACGAGTCTAAGCAGTGAATGCTAAGTTAAGTGAAGCAGATAGCTAAGTGCGGCTCTGAGATAAAAAGCAAACACAAGGAAATGACATGGTTAACTAGCGCTGGGTATCAGCGCGCGGCTGTTGATACGGTAGCCTATAGTGACAAATGTGTCAAATGGCTTTTTTTTATGTTTTTTTTATGTTTTTCAGTGTACAAGGCTTAATTCCATATAATACTCATTTTTATTTAAAAACACCAATCACGCTAGTTCTAATGTGACTGATGTGTACTCATTGTAAAATACCCGTTTGACACATTTGTTACTGTTGGCTGCCGTAGTTGGGTTTGTTGCTAACAAACCTTGGAACGGTTTTTATTAAGGATCTCCGTTAGCGCCGGGTAGGTGCGCCGTTAGTGCCAGGCTTGCATTGGCTCCCAAGGTTGAGGTCGATTGGGTTAGCCATGCTCCCAGGTTCGCGGGTCGGGTTCGCGGGTCGG
>LDEV01001888.1:345-13015 GCA_001014755.1 Blastomyces silverae | reverse complement strand
TTCGAGCTCGACGGCGATGGTGGATTTGCCCGAGGCGGAGAGGCCGGTTAGCCAGATTGTGAGGCCTTGTTGTTTGCGGAGGGCGGTGCGCTCGGCGCGGGTTAGGTGCGGGGGGTGGTAGGTTATGTTGCTGTTTTTTTTGTGTGTTGGTTAGGGGGGGTTGTATGGGGTGGTTTAAGCATTAGGAGTAAGGGGATGCATACGTGGCCATGTTGATGATTTGAGGTTTGAGTGTCAATTGAGGGTTTTGAGGTTGTGTTGTATGAGTTGGTTCCCTTCTATATAAGCGTCGTCGAAGAGTAATTATTGGTGGGGTTAGGTACCCGCCGCGGGGTAGAAGAAAGAAGATGGTGATCCTCCCGACAAACTTGAACCGGGAAGAAGGAGAAGAGAAGGGATATGTTAGAATATAGAATATGGGTATCTTAGAGAGAATGAAATGTTTTACAATAGAGGGGAAAAGGGAAAATGCGAGAGATGTTTTATATAGATAGAGCAACAGTGTTGAAATGAAATGACGTGATTGTCGGCGAAAAGAAGGCGATGGCTTGGCGTGGACGAACTTTATCCTAACGTCATCAGATAGATTATCCGTATCAGCATCAATGTCAATGTCAACATCAACCTCAACAGGATGCTAGAGCGGCCAATTGATGAGAGAAAATAGCATAACGATGGAGAAAGATAGTGGTGCAGATGTAGGTGACACGTAACTGTTCTATTTCCTTTGTGTTCGCTGCTGACATGCTAATTGGCTGTGGAATCAGGGGCACTTTCGTTCCTCGTAGCACAACAGGGGAAAAAATGAAGATAGCTAAAAAAAATCGAGAGAAGGATCTCAAGCTGCAAGAGATATTCTCTCTTTCAAGGTTTATCTATTATAGCCTTTTATTTCCAGGTCGTTTAATATGTGCCTCCGTAACCAAATGGGCGGGCGCGTTTGGAATATCTCTCTACCCCCCTGAGGGCAGCCTCGTCCCTCCGCTACTCTGGGGGTTCATGGCCAGGTAACTTACATACCGATGCTCTCTGTATCAGGGGGGACGGGACTCTACTAAATCTAGCAGTCAACTGGTATCCATGGATGATGCCATGGAGCGGGAATATCATGGCTTTACTTTTAGTATTAAACATTCTCTCCATTTGCATATTGTCTCCCTCTGAATCACGCGACCCTGTGATTTTTTGATATCAAATTTTTGATATCAAACATTTCTCCCTTTATCGGCGACTCGGTGAATGGGATTGAGGGGACACTGTGACTCTCTCTCTTTAAAAGAGATGGCGTGTGAATACTACAGGAACACATATACTCTCTCTTTCTGAGAGACTATCTGAGGCCCGGACTGTTACTCTAAGGCCTCTCTCTCCTCCTGGTGGCATCAAGCCCTTTTCTATAACTTTAGCTGTGCTAATTTTCTTTCTCATATCTACATATCTTCTGCAGATATTCAGATATATAGTAGATCATTGGTCGTTTCTACTATACAAACCTGTTGTTTTCTCTCTCTTTTATACACACATATCCCCTTTCATTCACCTGTTTTGCGTGTCCTTAGATGTTTTCGAACCTTGAGCCTCTTGCGCACAGTCAGAGTCCGGACTTTATCACCAGGCGACATAAACCCTTTACCTACATCTAGCTGGCTGCTGTGTAGTTGTCGACCTCTGTTGTGTTTGCCCTTGGAGGTTATTCCTTTCTTTTTCTTTCTTTTTACTAATTTGTTACTGCTGCGTTGCCTTTCAGTTGATTAAGCGGTTCTTTTCCTGGCTTTGTTTCTGAAAAGAGTGGCATTATTCTCTATAGCAATTTCGTTTCAGTTGATTTTTACGCACATGTAGCGCTACTGATGCTGTAGAGATGTCATCTCTAACTCTGGAAGGCGCGTTTGAGCGCTACACGTCGGTGGTCAGAAGTAGTGTGTGGGATAAACTGCTGGACAAGTGTGTTGGGAGAGGTACGAGCCCCCCACCTACCCCTCTACCCCCCCGCGCTCCTACATACATATACCACGACGGCCAGCTTACCCTGCACGCAGGCCTCGCCGACAGGTTGCATATGTCGCGACTTGAGAAAGCACAGGCGCTCTCCGCTAGGGCATGGGAGGAGGCTATGGCAGAGATTGGTAGTAGTCCAACACCTAGCATTGACGATGATATGCAGTCATCCAACGTACCGACGCGACGCAGCAACAGTACCGTTTGCACGTCCGTTGAGGAAGAGTGGGATATGTTTTTTAGGGAGCTAGAGGAGAACGGGTCGCTTAATGATAGGCCGTCGGACGATGAAGAGGAAGAGGGAGCTGGGAATGGAGCTGGGAAACTGCGTGACGGTGACGGTGACGGTGACGGTGAGTAAAATATCTTGACTGTCCCCTATTGTGCGCGCAAATTTGGATACTGACACTAATAATTTGATTAGGCAATGCGAGACGAAGTAGACAAAAATGTTTGCCTATAACCCCAACCCCACCAATATTACAACGAGCGAATTCCTAACCTAATCTTTGTATTGTACAGCTCGCTCTAGTCAGTCCTATGCGATGGCAGGAATCGGCCGATATCATCATGCAAAAGACGCCCCAAAAGAATGGACTGAGGAACTCATTCTTCAGAGTTTATCATTCATAGCTCCCTTTGCCAAGTCCAATGTTGACAAGTTAGCTGGCTATCCGGGCTGGCATAGCCTATATTCAAGACCCGGCAATGATCGATTGTTGGATAAGGAACCAGAACGTTGCCGTGGATTTATCGTGGGTAAGGCAGAAGGGATTCCTGCGAGAGGATTCTCCAATTCGGGCACTGTAAAGTCATCTCTTAGTTTCGCGGTTGACATGTATAGGGCCACTGGTGTTGTGGCACGACTGTCTCCTGCCTTCATCTTCAATGAAGAGCCTTGCGTTCCTGGGCCTGTTGGTTCGCCCATACGGAAGCTGCCAGTTATTTTTGTGGATGATGGCGATGAATGTGCTCTCGAGTCTTGCGATCCCTCTTCTCTAGTACAAAGGACAAATTGTCAGGATATGGTCTGCGATAACGATTTGGAACAGTCAACAGAAGTTGTTACTAAGGGCAAAGAAAAACAAGCTGGTATCTCACATCACAGTGATGATGTGCCATCATCATTGCTTTTGACGCATGAGGCGGATGGCGGAGAACCAATCCCGACAGGACATGGGTCAGTCTGCGCGCTCAACAAGCAACGCAAGCCAATCAAATTCGATGGGGATAGGGCGATAAGACTTAGGCCCTGGAAGATTCACTGGAAAATACGCCGCTATTTTGAAGAGAAGGAAGAGAAGAGGAAGGACACACCGGGAGACCAGATTGTGGCAGCAAAGTATGCAGCGGTCCGCCGCCGCGAGCAATATGAGGCATGGATGAGGCGGGTAGATTGCCGTAGCCGGCCGCGCCTTGGATGCAGAGCTGAGCATGAATTTCCAAAGCAGTCAACAACGACCGACCAACCCGAATTTGGAGGTGCACATGATACATCCATTGAGGCAGAGCCACTCCTACTCCCATGCTCCCAAGCAAACCCATTTGACCAACTAACAAGGCGAGCAGGCATGCGACCCCTTTCCAAAGCTTTCTTCCCCATTTTCAAGCCACTCCTCCCCCACACGACCCTACCAGAAACAATGAAGGAAACCCGGGAGAAAATAGCCCGCGGCCTAACAACTCTGAGATCCTTCTTGGATGGCAAGAGCTCCACGCCCCCAATATCTACCATGCGAGTACATGCCCAGAAGCTCGAGATTAAGCATATAAAAATGTACCGGAGGGAAGTTCTCGGCCTCTCTGCACTAACAGGGTGCTGCCCTCTCCTTACGTCGGGCGACTGGGCGGGATACTACAAGAAAAGAGACGAGGAGTACATGCTGCGCAGCCAGGGCCGTCTAACTGAAGAAGAAGAAGAGAAAGCAACAGAAGTGATCATCGAAGATTCAGACGACGAAGACGACAAAAACCACGACTTCCAGCACCTCCTGCAGAAGAAACTTGACCGACAGAGGAAAAACACATGGCCACAACCGCCCCTGTACGCGGGCTATATGGGGCCCACGAAGATGGACCAGTCACTGGACCCCTTCATTCCCGAACCAATGGAACTGCTAGACGACATCGACCCCGTCATCCTCACTAATATGGACGCGGAGCGCGGCAGAACTATGCATCCCATCAGGATGAAGGATGGTGAGGAGGTTTTGGATATGGAGCACTATGCTGCTGTTGCTGCCGGTGTGCTTTTGGCGGAGATGCATAAGCAGCCTGTTGAGGGGTTGAAGTACTGGGCGCTTCGGGAAGTTTTTACATTTGCTGGGGAAAATTAGTGAAGCGTGAAGAAAGGTTTGGTGGGATGGGAGGGTGCAAAGGTTTGGGTTTTTGGGGAGAGTACGTTTCTTGACTTCTTTCTTCCTTCTTCTTCACTTTTTCTTTTCTTTTGTTTTTTTTTTCTGAGAAGGGATTCACCCCTCCTTAATTCTGAAATGGGGGGTTTGGTTTGGTTTGGTTTGGTTTGGTTTGGTTCACCGGTATGGAGTTTTGGGGTCTCCATATACCACAACACCCAGCCAGCGGAAATAGGGCATACGATACGGCATCTAACTTTGGTAAATATACCCACCTATTTAGCTGGCAACGACGAAATGTCTGCATTGATCTCGATGGTATTGGTTTCTGGGATTTTTTTGTTTTGTGTCCTTCTTTCATTTGATGATTTATGATGATTTATGATGATACCCCCTTTTCTCATAGAAGAGCGCAAGCAATGCTTTGATTGATAACTACTAATATAGCGAGCGATGGCGTGCATGGTTTTTGCAGTTAACTATCCCTTGGCGAGAACTGGCAGAATTTCTTGTTTTTTTCTTTTTTGAAGACGCTTAAATCAGCTCTTTTTCCACTTTAATATTTAATACATAGCTGTCTTGTCGCTGGCAATTCTTCGATAAACTGTGGTGAAGTTCCATCATTTTTGACAGTATTGAAAGGAGCTTAGCCCTAGAGTTAGAGTTATAATGGGCACATGACCCACATTCTGTATATAATCTTGTCACTCAGTGACTTATCCTCATTTCTCTTCTCTTCAAGAATTAGAATATGAATCAATGAGACTCATATCTTACATTACTAGCTTCAACCTGAAATTCTTATTCTATCACTAACACTCTAATTCTTCTGTAAATATTTCAGTCAGAAAGTAAGTTTTTTTTTTTCAGTACTCTGTACAAATAACTATGATAATCTGTAATCAAACTCAGATAATGAACACTCTTCACAAATAAGTATAAACAATGACTTAGAAGAACAAGACTCTCAAACAGTATATCACAATGTTGAAACACTCACTTAGTGAGAATCAGTAACTCATGAACAGAATCACTGCACTGAAAGCAATATTATATGAAAATCTCAAACTCACTGTAATTCATAATACAAGTGCAGAGTCACAGAAACTCATAACTGTGATTAAAATCAAACTAAAAGAGCTCAATATATTTAACAGTCACTCAGACATTTATTTCTGACTTCTAGATATTGAGAACAATCTACAGAAAAGACTGATTATTAATGAGATTTTCAAGATTATATACACTATAAACTATCTAGATAAACTCATATATTAACATGTTCAGAGACTTCAGATGTCACAGAACATACATATTATATTATAAAAAATATTGAAAGTATAACTGTAGAACAATTATTAAACAGTAAACTCAGAATTATAGACTGAATTATAATTTATAACTCTGCAGATGAGACTATATTAAAAGATTATTAAATTTATTACTCTGTTTAAAACACTAATTATAAACTTAAGATGAAATGATATCATTATTTATACTATATTTCATAGTAAACTGATTTAAGTAATACTGACTCAAGTTAATTAGATGTATTTTAATATATAATCATTAACATTCACAGAATGAAAATAAATAGTAATCTGAGTAGAGAGTTATATACTGATAATTTATTAACTAATTAAATAAAATATCAGATAGATACAGTTTAATACTATAAATAGAGAATATATAAAATTCTGATCTTTCAATTATCAGATTAAAGAGATAGAAAAGAATTCAGATATTTTTAACACTGAATTTTTTCAATATTAAAGAGACAGACTTTGCACTTAATATAGTAAGAGAGAATATTAATAAAACATCTATTACTTTCATATAAGATATTTATTTAACACTCAACAGTAATTATTATTCTCTCACTCATACACTCTCATTACACAGTCTTAAATTATTTTCTCATCTCTTAGTCACTTCACTCACTCTCATACAGAAACACACTTTTCTTTCTCTCATCTCAAGATAAAAAACTCTCAGATATCTCAGTAAAGACAATGACATACTTCTTACAGCTTCAAATAGATAACTTATTTACTCAGAAAATTAGTAGCTATAAGCTCTCAGAGCACACAATATACTATAATATCTTAATATTATAGACATTGCTTACTTTTAATAATATTAAACATCTAGTACTTTGTATTATAATACTTATAATAATAGATTCTGAAGCAGTCTTTAACATTCTTACATCAAAGACAGCAGAAATCTTAAATATAAAAAAAATACTCTGCAGAGAGATATAACTACAGAGTCTGAATAATAATTTATATAAGTTTTATTTATATATATATTAACTGTAACTATTAGACTCTAATGAAGAACTGATCACACATTACTTCTAATTATTATAAATGTTTATATCTATTATACTTGATAGATCTTGACTAAAGAGAATAAATCTGAATATTAACTGAGTAACAGACTTAATCAGAATCAGACTTAAATATATATAAATACAGAATATCATTGATTAAGAAGATAATATCAATTTAATCTCACTATTAATATGACTGTAAGCAGAAATCAAAAGCTCAGTATTAACTCAAGTATCACTGTAATTAGAACACTACACAGATATCTTTCATAAACTCATTATTAATATCTTACACTCTCACTCTGATACAGATCTTCAGATATATATAATAAATGATAAAATATTAATAAAATACTCACTCTATTTCATATTAGAAATGAAACTTTAACTGTTGAAAAGATACATTAATAATAATTTAATAAAAGACTTTATAAAATTGAGTAAATCACTATATACATTCTCAGTTCTATTCACAGATAAAAAAGAGAGAGAGAAATAATTCTGTGTTAATTATAGAAAACTGAATACAATTATAATTAAAAATCAATATATAATTTCACTTATCTCAGAATTAATGAAATAACTCAGCTCAGTGAAATGAATTATAAAACTTAATCTTCAGCATGTATATCATCTCATTTATATAGCTGAGAGTCATAAGTACTTCACAGTTTTCAAAATCAGATATAATATATATAAGTATCTAATCATCTCTTTCAGTCTAATAAACATCTCAGCACACTTTCAAAGATTTATAAACATAGTACTGTAGAAATATATAAATGATTTTATCATTGTGTACATTAATAATATAGTTATATATATTAAGAATAATAATCAGAATAAGCACTGAATATAAATTAAACAAGTGTTACAGAAGTTGAGAGATGCTAATCTTATATATAATATATTCAAATGCTGATTTCTTCAGAAGAAAATTAACTTTCTGAGATATTTAATTGAATATAATGAAGTACATATAAACTCAGCATAAGTGAATGTAATTCTGCAATAACTCAGCTCTTAAATAATAAAAAATCTTCAGACATTCTTGAGATTCTGTAATTTTTACAGATAATTTATATACTACTATAGCTGAATCTGCATACTGCTGATATTCTTACTCAAAGATAATATTATATTTCAATGAAAACAAGATCAGAATAAAAGCTTTACTACTCTCAAAAACATCTTCATTAAAACATCTCTCTTAACATTCTACAGTAATAACAGAGTTATAGTGATATTTTACAATATAAGCAGATTCATCATTAGTGATATTCTATATCAGAAGCAGAATAACAGTCATCTACACTTAATAGCTTTCTACAGTAGAAAAATAACTATTATAGAAAGAAATTACAGCATATATAATACAGAGATGCTAGTAATTGTCAATGTAATCAGACATTGATATCATTTTATATAAGAGAACAGAATATAAATAATAGTATATAGCAATTATTATAACTTATTACTATTTCTTATAATAAAAATTCTCATCTGTCAGCAAGTCAGATGAGCTCAACATCTCAGCAAGTTAGATATTAAAATTCTATATAAAGAGAGTACAAAGAATTCTGCTGATGAATTATTCAGAAGATCTGACTATAACATCAGAAGAATTAATCAAGTTTCAAAATAACTTTCATTATTTTATCAACTCATTCTCAATAAATTCATTCAAATTTAATACACTCAATCACTACTATAAACAAGCAGTAACACTTTTATATAATCACAGAGTGACAGTCATCACAACAGCAAACATACTCTTAATTAAATTAATAATAAACAGAGATATACTGTAACAAATTAGAGACATTCTATTACAAGACTCAGAAATCTTAATATCAGAATAAGATTATAATCATCTGAAAAACTGAGCAATTTAAAATAAGTATCTTTTCTATTAAGATAGAATCTTTGTATCAGAGAATTAATAACTTTATAAGAATATATTTCAATAGTTTTATAACTTATCAACAGCAGAGCACTTTGAAGAGAAACAGATATATCAGCTTATAGTCAGATGATTCTACTGATTAATAATAAGAAAAGATATTAAAAGATACACTCAGATATATGAAGCATGTCAAAGAGCAAAGTCAATCACTCAGAGAGTCTTCAGAGAACTGATATCAATTCTTATATCAGAATGTAACTGATATATAATCACAGTTGACTTCATCACTAATCTACTTAAATTCATATATTTAATAATAGAATAACTGATTAATATAATAGCAGTATTCTGTTGTAAAAGATCAAAGAGAGTGTACTATATCTCAACAGTTACAGATCTAATATCAGATATATTTACTTATTTTTTTATTTCTAACATTGTCAGACTATATAGAATACTTACTATTATTATATTAGACAGAGATTATCTCTTCACATCTGAATTTTAAGAAATACTAGTCAAAAGTATGAATATCAATCACAGACTTTTAACAGCATATCATTCTTAAACAGATAGTTAAATAGAAAGACAGAATAGAGAGCTGAAAACATATATCAGACTCTATACAGACTACTTATAAGATAACTGAGCTGATCTACTATTATAAACAGAATATATATACAGCAGCTTCACTCATTCAGCATTGAGTATATTATTATTCATGATAAATATAAAATATAAATCACTATCATCTATCATCTCTCATATTTTTATATAAGTAATAAAAGAGTTATAAGTAGAATAAGTAACAGTATTAGTAAGAGAAGTATAATAAATAACTCAAGAAAAACTCTTACACTCTCAAGATCTTATGAAACAGTATATAAAAGATAATTCTCACAAATTTCACATAGACAATTAAGTATATCTTAATATCAGAAATTTTAAAATACACAGACTTAATAAGAAATTGAATAATAAGTATACAGAATCATTCTTAATTTATACAAGAATAAGTATATAAGTATATCAGCTATAAATGTCTCTGAATTATCAAATATATAATATATTTCATATATCTCTATTAAAGCTGTATAAGATCAGTGAAATTAACATCAATTCTTAAAACTCAGTATAAGACAGTTAGATCACAGATGACTGAAAAATTGAGAAAATATTAGACTCAAGAATAATTTACAGCAAACTCAAGTATAGAATTAGATAATATTATAAAGAATCTCACTTTGATAAATAAATAAATCTCACTCAATTAGTCAACACTGAAGTATTTATTTAATAATATTATAAGAAATACTTAGTAAGATCATACTTAACAGATAATAATATAAAACAACTACAAGACATCTCAGTGATTATATATATTTAATCAGAAATACTATCATCTTATTATATAACAGTATAATCATCACAAATATACTCAGACTATAATTAACTCTGTTAAAAAACTTCATTCTCAATAAATTGAAGTGATACACTATTTTTTAATATATCACTCTTTATTCACATTCTTCAACACTCACTTTTTATAAACTTATATAATGTCTGATTTTCACACTCTTATAACATCATCTTACAACTAAAATAACTCTCAAATTTCACAAACAATTTTACTCTCATTTCTCACATTTAAAAACTAAATTAAACATCTACTTAGAATAAAATCTTATAAAAAAAATCATGCTGTACTCATTCATATTATAAGCACTCACATCAGACTCTTTTTTTCTTATATTGAATGAAATGATTGACTGAGATCTGTTTTATTAAGAATAAGTAATTGAAATCATTCTATAATTTGTGAATAATTATATGTCTCATCAGATGCAGAACAAAGATTTTCTCAGTGTAATTAAATAGAATACTACTTAAATAAACATCTGCACACTTATAAGAGTGAAAATTGATAATTATATTAATTTTATCTCTTTTATATAATCTCTTAAACTGATTGTCAGACTGACACTGTGAAATATACAAGTATAATAAATGAAATATATAAGAGATAAAACTTGAATTCAATACTGTATAGAAATACAAACACAAATACTTTAAAATATCTCTATTTATAATAACATTTGAGAAGAAGTAAGTAATAACTTTAACAACAGTAATAATAATAATAGAGATAATACTGATAATAAAGCTGATAATATCTATAATAAAATGAAGAATAATACTATTAATAAAAACATTAACAATAATGTAGAAGATAGATAAATTGAAGAAACTTCTCATTAAAGATAATATATTTAACTAATACATTTTTTTTTTCTTCTTTCTTTCTTCTTCTTTTTTTTTTTTTTCATTCTCATCTCTTTTTATAATGCATCATATATTCACTTACAAACTACTGTATTTATTAATAAAATTATTAATCACATAATGTATCTAACATACAATATATTCTTATACACTATCATCTCAGATTCTGTACTTAAGATAGATAAGAGTACTGTTAATAATTAACTATTTAAGACAGATGAGAGTGCTGTTAATAATCAATATATAAGATAGATAACAGTACTATTAACAGTCAATCACTTGAGATAGATAACAGTACTGTTAATATTAAATATCTGAGACAGACTCTGCTGCTGTCAGTATTATACACAATCTGAAAAAGAGACTGAAAGAGAAGAAGCAGAGTGAAAGAAGCTTAGCTCTAAAGTTAGAGTTATAATGAGTATATGACTTATATTCTGTATATAATCTTATCACTCAGTGACTTATTCTCATTTCTCTTCTCTTCAAGAATTAGAATATGAATCAATGAGACTCATATCTTATGTTACTAGCTTCAACCTGAAATTCTTATTCTGTCACTAACAAGTATAAAACCTGAGCTTGATTAGATCTTGATGAGCCAACTAACTGTTGTTGATAGTCAGATAGATAGTCAGTATAATAGTTACATTTTCTTTGATCAGGCAGAAGACTAACTAAGCACGGAGTCACATTTTTCCCTCATACTCACACTCAGTAGCTTTGTTCTATGAGCACACCTAGGTAGGCACAAGTCCGGCGTCTCTCAGAAATAGAAATCAAGCCACAAAAAGTTTATCAAGTGATAGTTACATTAGTTAGCTCTGTAGTTTCTCATTTCTGTTGAAAGGTTATTTATTTATAAATAATAACAAGAAATATATATATATATATAGATAAATCTAATAAAAAAACTCTCATACATTTAGACTACTAACTCATCCAAGGGGAAAAAAAAATCATTGAGAAAAAAATCATGGAAAGAAAAAGGGGAGAATATGACAATTTGATTTCGAGCGAAGATACAAAAAATATTAAAAGAGAAGAAAAGAGTTTCAAAAAATCAAAATGATGTTGTGGTATCAAAAAAAAAAAAGAAAAAGGTAGAAAAACCAAACAGAGACAAAAAAGTAAAATGTTCCAAAAAAAAAGGGGGGGGGGTATAAAGGGGTAGGTAGGTGGAGCTTTAAGCGTTGTCCAGAGCCATTAACACACACACAAGCGCAAAATGGCATGGTATATAGGAATATTATATGCGCGAATTTTCAACATGATCTGGCAAGGTATAACAAAGGGGAAAGAACGAGGAAGATTAGGAAAAAAACAAGACAAAGGAAACATCAGATCTGCTAAAAGTGAGTGTGTTGCCACATATGGGCGTTGGAAAAAAAGAAAATTCGCGGAATTAAAATAGGGAGGTGAGTTAGGAGAAAAGAACAGCGATTAGAAATAGAAAATGAGAGAAAGAAGGGGAAAAGCAGGATATTAATGTACAGTGCAATATATAGGCAAGAGTAGCCAGTGCTCCGTAGGAGCAGAAAGCGAATGGAATCGTAAAGAGAAGAGGAGGAATCGCTATGCAAGAAAAAAAAGGGAAAAAACGAAATAATAATAAGATAAACGTCAAAAATGTAAAAACAAAAACAAAATTATACAATCTGGTCTGCAGAGATGCAGGAACATGTTAGAGGATAGAGATGAAAGATCTAAAGAAAAAGAAAAGAAAAAGAAAAGTTAATTCCAATCAAACCAATCAATCATATAGATGGCCCAAACGGCCCATCCTCATCCTCA
>LDEV01001885.1:7980-19584 GCA_001014755.1 Blastomyces silverae | reverse complement strand
GGGGAGGGTAGCCGGCATCTGGCCCTTTCCTGCGAAAGCGGCAAATGCGGATGGGGTGAGTGATGTGGCGTCCGCGGGAGGTGGGCGGCCGGTGAGTTTTGCGATGAGAGTTCTGAACCATCTGAGGATAGTGAAGATGCCTAGAACGGACCCTAGGGTGTTTCGTAGGTTGCCAAATTGCTCTGCAACGGATACCATGGCTACAGAATTTCCCCGTTAGCAAGGGAGATAAATTGACCACCCACAAATCAAAGGGAATCAGGAAGACGTACCGAAAAAGGAGCTATGGGTTGCCATATAGGTGCTTTCCAGCATCTGCGCAAACCCTCCAAACGCACCGACAATACTCTCAATGAGCTGGAATGTAGCTTGCGTACTCTGATTAAAGGAGTTTGTCAAGCTGTTTGGGTCTCCGCCTGGTGGCATACCGCCGTACATGCCACCCATGCCACCCATACCACCCATGCCACCCATGCCACCCATTCCACCATACATACCCCCATATCCTCCCCCATATCCTCCCCCATACATCGACCCCATGCCCCCTATTCGCGAGTATGGTGATGAATAGCTATTATAACCGCCGTAAGTACCCCCATATGGGCTTTGGCCTAGTCGCGACGCCCCATATGGGGAATAATTTGATGCTGTCTGGTTAACGACAGAATTAAGGGCTGTAGGTCGTGAGGGAAGATCTGGAGCAGAGGAGGTGGAGGAGGTAGTAGAAGTATTGTTGTGAAGCGGGCCTGCCACCGCGGAAGCTGTTCATCCCGCAATAAAGAAAAAACTGTTAGCCACGCATTGCTTCCAGATAGAGCGCAGAGATAGGCAACAAGCCAAAAACGAATTATTTCCTTCTTTCCTCTCGTTTTTATTTCATCCGCATGGGTGGGGTTAGAAGAAGAGGTCATGGAAGCTTACTAGCAGCGCCAGCACCCGCGCCGGCTCTCTCCCACGGCTTGGGTGGCGAAACCGATGCCATTCGTGCTACGTCTACACGCACTCACGGCTCGCGGAAACTTCTATGTTACCACTCAGTAGCAGTCGATGATAAAGGAAGGCCTCTCTATATCGTTGGATTCGGGGTGGAACCGGTGCTTGGGGACAGCGCGAAGCACGGTAGGTAGCTCTGCAGCACCAAAGAGAAAGGGCGTATTAGCAGGAAAGATCCGAACAGAGCTTGTAGAACGCCGGCTTTCTTGACTCGAGATGCCGGGGATGATGGTGCGCCGCTGCGCGGGGAGGAGGTAGTTTGACGTCGTGGAGGGTGGAATGAATGAATGGAAGAAGGAGAAAAGCTGGAGATGTTTTTGCCCAACGAACGTTTGGCCGAGGATGGGGAGGCGGGATGACTCAGCAGGGCCGGGGCGGGGAGCGATTTTCGGGAGCTTGCGAGCCGAGGATGTTGATGGCCGACGGGGAAGACCGTATATATGTATGTCCGCTGTATATCGAAGAAGCAGGGAACATATGGATGGATACAGGGAATAATATTAATAAATACATTATTATTGGGCCTGTCAATCAACAGCGCACATGCTGCTGCATATGTGATATTTATTTATTTATTTATTTACATGTCCCTCTCCACACCGCCGTCAGATGCGATTCTTCCCTGGTTCTGGCTGAAAATCGCAGCCTCGGATCACATGTCGCCCCGCCACCCAATATATCATGTCAACTACGAAAACTAGCAACTTCAACCTAATAACATCTAAAAGCGCCATAGGTGTGGGTGATGCGATAACCAGGATGCGCTCGATACAGGGTTAAAGAGTAGCGTGACAACATTTGGGCTAACTTAAACTATTCGCGCCAATGATATCATCCTACTATGCTATGAGCTCTTGCCGTGTATCTCATGCAGATTTGGCGAAATTACTATTGGTCTTGCTTCTTTGCCTAGGGATGGGATTGTTGCGTATTGCGTAGTTTGCCCTATTAATATCAATTCAGTCCCTACATGTGTATGGGAGACAGGGTTTACAGCCGAAGGAACGAAGCAGAAAAAGAGGTGGTTAAGCAGGGATTAAAAGGTTTACTCTGAAAAACGGAGAATGAAAATGAGGGAGGAGAAATGTTGCGAACAATTATAGGTGGAAAAAGGGGGGTGGGTGAAGAATTGTAAGGAATAAAATATAAAATATATGAAAAAGTAAAGAACTCTCCAAAAATGCTCCAACGCTTGGTACTCCATACTCCATGTACTCGTACAGCTATACGTACTGTGGGAAGTTGTAGATAGTACGCGTATATGCATCAACAGCAGATATAACAAAAATAACAAGACAGATGTGTCTACCTTTGGTTTCCCACCGCTATATTGCCCGGGAACTTGGAAGAAAAATAACTAACGCAGGATGTGATAACGATAGCACAATGTTCCATCTCAGACTGCGACAATGGACATCTATCTATCTTTGTACATGTATATGATCTCGTCCAGTGGACTTCTATAGTTCATCGCGACGGGGAAAGCGGAAATCCCACGAACGGGGGGGAACGGGGACGCCAAGCCAGTAATTCCACAACCGGCTGAGCTCCACGATGAGGATTTTCCATCTGCATCTCACGTTAGATACGTTATTTTAGTTGACTCCGGGGTGGGGGTTGAGAAAAGGATGGTGTTGCTAAGCTAACTTACGCTATACCAGGAAACTTAATCCAACCATTAAGCACATATATATACGTCCGCCATACCACTTCGAATTCCTCTCGGAAAACATCCATGATACTATCTCCCTGCTCTTCCGTTTTATGGCCGGGTTTAGAAGTTGCCCTCCGCGCCCATTCGTCATCATCGTCCTCTAGATCCTCTACCGAGAGTCGCTTACGATCTTGCTTCTGATCTGTCCGCGATGGATTAACCTTCTTTTCATCCTGACCATCACCTTTGTCAGATTTAGGCTCAGCAGGCGAGAGTGGAGAAGCCTTCGGGAGGTTCGTATGAACAGGCAAATTATCCTCTGTGCCAGACACTATCGCTTGCTCAAAGCTCTGCACAGCAGTGATGCTATGCGATACCCGCCCAAGCGTATTGATAAGAGCCACCAACTCCGTTCGCCGCAGCGGTGGGTTCTCGCCGTTCTTCGTCTCGTCAAATTCGAACAAGATCTTCAGCGCCGCGCCGTACCCCGCGGTCTGCAACTTACCCCATAGTCGGCACTTGTCACAGCCAATGCAGTCCATGAGCCGGCTGACATTGCGGAAGCGGTTTCGGAAATCCTCCTTGAGGCCATTGGCAGCCTCATCGCGGAACATAGTGGTTTCGTCGAAGATCTTTGGCTGTGATGAAACAGTGTCGACAAGTGAAAGGACTTTTACCCTCGTATCGAAATCCTGTGGTGGATCACTGTTACAAAAGGAGTACGTTTGTAGATGCTTTTGGATCTTGGACACGGCGCGGACAAGGACCGCGAAGTTGAAATAAAGGTTCGAGATGCGCTCTGGGTGGTCGTGGAGACGTTCCCTGTAGCATTGGACATTGGGAAGCCACTGTCCGGTTTTTTGGTTGAAGTAGTCCCAACATAAATGTGTCGAGATGGATGCATGCATGCCGCTAATGATTCTGTGGAAGACCCGCTTCTCTATGCACTCATCGTCTAGCGGATAGGGCTCATTCCGCGACGCAGCGGTAACGACTTGGTCTCGTTCATGCTTGTCCAGGACACTCTTGAAATCCTTCGCCGCCTGGAGATTACCAAGCGGGAAATTACTGGACGATTGTGGTTGTGATTTGGGGAGTGGCTTCAAGAAGCAATTCTCCCGATATATCGCATCCCAGACATGTCTTGCCCCTTCTCCCCCGTAACCCGTAAATCTCTCGGGATTATCCAGTAAACTAACATAATCTCCTTTCGCCGTTGCGCCCTCGTCCTCTGGAACGCAGTAGTCTCGTTGATCACACTCGTCATCATACTCGACAACACAGGACTCCCCAACGTCCTCGCCTAGCATACCTTGGAGCGGCTTCTCCTTTGGCCGTTCCTGCTGGAGTTTTTTTCCGGGATGACCCGCCTTTGGGCCTTCCAGCTTGCTCAGCTCCTCTGCACGCCAGATGGGGGGAATGTCATCTTCTGAATCCAAAGTATTAACAGCGCAAGCAATATTCCCGCACATTCCCACATCGTCAGACCAGAATGGGCATTGTTTGTTAAACAGGTTCAGACGGTAATAAGAGAAGAAGTCTGTATCGTGGGTGATGGATTGGACGAGCGGGGCGATTTTGTCGTTGACGGCGTCGAGGGCGGAGAAGGAAGCGCAAGCATCCGTCACGGTTGCTTTTGGGTCAATCTGCTCGACCAAAGGCTTGTTAGACATTTGATTGTCTCTCATAAAAGGGGATTTATTGCAGCCAGAATATGTAAACTTACCGCACAAGCACTAGGGGGGTGAGCTCTTGCTTTAGAAGGATGGCTGTCAGCTTTAACTGGGCTTAACCAGGTAAAGACTGCCAAGTAGAATAGCTGGGAAGCGGAACGCATTGTTGGTTGTTCCTGAGGATGTGTGTTTAAAGTATTGGCTACTTCATAAGGGATATCGGCCAGGTGTGCAATGTATCTATAAGCTGTCTGGGCTCAGGAGTTGCGACAGACTGCTGATTATTACCAATCCGTCCGGGTTGAGGAGGATATGAAACGAAAGCTTTTGTAGAATCTCTATAGTTTTAAGAAGAAAGGCAAAGAATGGAACTGAGTAGATCAGAAACAAGAAGTAAAATAAAACGGGAGCGTAGGCTGTGTGGATAGTTGGTCTTCAGGAAGTATAACCTTCAAAAGTTGTATGTATGTAGGTCACCGTGAGTTTCCTTAGGATGGTGTAGGAAGGCAAGTGGCCACCGGGTCAAAGTTAGGACATGAAAAACGAGAAAACACGGCAACGACTAAGAAGCCACCTGTCAATTGCCCTGGCTTTCACCTTTTTTCTATCCTCACACGGAGATATATTTTGTCGCGATAACTATCACGATTGCAAGGTGGCCGCAGATCTTCAACGGCAAACCATGTCAGCTTATTAAGCAATGATCAGGACATCTGGGCAGATCGACGTGCTAGCCTATTTGGGATTAGCGAGGTGGAATGATCTGATTAGTCATGTGACATCATAACCCCCTTTGGCGACGATAGCACGGAACGATCTCGAGGAACAGAACGGATATGATTAATATAGAGAGGAATTTATTCAATATGACACTGGCATAGATCATAATTACATGGGCAACCCCCCCCACACATTAACTAGCAACTAAAATAATACACGGTAAGTGATATCCCTCACAATTTTGCCGGAGTCCCCTTCTCCTGGGTCGCCTGCCACCCAAACTGTATTGACTGCCCAATTCCTGGCTCTACAATCACATTGACAATCGTAAACTTCTCATCCTCCAAAAACCCTTCCCTTGTCGCCTTCTCCAGCTCCTCCTCTGTCCGTACAAAGTATCCCCGCCCGCCACACATCGCCGCAAGATGTTCGTAGCGCGTCTCGTAGAGCAGACTCGTCGATCGCAGGCCGTTCTTCGCATTGGCCTCATTGACGGTCTCATTCTGTAGAGTCTTCCACTCGTCCTCTGTCTTCGTGTCGCCATGGTAAATGCCCGAATTGTTCATGACGAAGATTAGCGCGGGAATACGGTGGCGCGCAAGAGTTTCGACTTCCATCGCACTGAACCCGAACGCACTATCGCCTTCCAGTGCCACGATCTTCTTCGGTTTCAGCACATTAGTGCTGCCTGGTGATGATGGGATATTGTACGCGGCGTGCGCGGCGACGATATAGCCTAACCCGACCCCCATCGTAGCATATGTTCCCGCATCAAGGCGCTGCCGCGGGTGTTCCAGCGGGAAAGCGGAGCGTGAGATGTCCATTGTGTTAGCGCCTTCGGAGACATAGACGATGTTGCCCTGCTCCGGCGGCGAGAGGGAGTTTAGTGCGGTCTTAATAATGTGATAAGCACGTTGGAAGGTTAAGAATTCTTTAGGTTTAGTAGGCTGAAGGGCCTTTTGTTGTGCAGCATTTTCGTTCTTCGTAGCAGAGGCGGCGAGGAGGGATGGGTATGAATCTGGCGATGTAGCGGATGCAGGCTTATACTGCCAACCGGACAGAGAGGAGAGAAGCTGCTGAACTACCAAGCCGACGTCACCAACTATCCCCAGCTCCGCATCTCCAGCATTGTGCCCGATCTCCTGCGCATTGATATCCACTTGGATAAGCTTGACGGCGCGGGACCAGCGGGGCGTTTCTCCAAAGTGGAGAATCCAATTCAGTCGGGCACCGAAGAGAAGAACGACATCTGCATGTTTCAATGCTGTGCTTCGTGCGCTGGATGTATTAAGTGGATGCGAATCGGGTATCATGCCCTTGCCCATCGGGGTTGGTAGGAAAGGGATCCCCGTCCTCTCTACAAACTCGCGGATAGAAGACTCAGCGCGTGCATATGCTGAACCTTTCCCAATAACGATGAGCGGTGCACGTGCTGATATTAATAACTGCGCCACCTTCGATACAACCGCTGGATCACCACTGGGTTTAGGCGGAGGCGGGACAAGAGTATACTCGGGCGGCGGCAATGTAAATCCCGCGGCAGTTTTCCCTTGAATCAAGTCTGCGGGGAGATCGATGAAGGTGGGCCCTGGCCTACCATACCAACATGTTCTATATGCGTTCCGAATCGCACTGGTGACTGATTCTGGCGATGGAGGCCGTACGGCAAGCTTGGTGTGCGGCGTGAGGAGTGAGATGGCATCCATTTCTTGAAAGCCTCCCTTAGTTATCATATGCGACTCCACTGACCCGGCGAGGACGAGTAGTGGGAATGTGTTTATAGTGGCATTTCCGATCTAGAATTCATGATTTTTGAATAACGACTTGTTAGCGTTCAAAGACTCCCCAGTATCACAACATAATAAAACTCATCAAACGACACCGAAAAGTAGTAATAGAGGAAAAGAATCCATCGACTCACCCCAGCCATGGCATGCAAAACTCCCGGCCCACCCACAACCAAGCAAACCCCAGGTTTGCCCGACATGTACCCATAAATGCTCGCCGCATAGCTGCAGGCTTGTTCGTTTCTAAACGCAATAAACCGAATGCCCAGATTGATCGCTTCCTCTGCGATTTCCACGACGGGGATGCCGACAATGCCGAAGATGACGGTGACTCCCAAGTCGTGAAGGGAGCGAGCGACTATTTGGGCGCCCGTTAGAGGTGGCATTTTTTGTTTTTCTTTTTTGTTTTCTTCTCCTTCTAAAGCCGTAATTCCACTCCTTGCGCACCGTGGCTCTTCCTTTCAATTCGTCGTTTCTGTGGTGAACAGGAGCTGTGTAGATTCGGTAGATTAAATTGGGTGAGAGCCGGGGAGCGGCAGAAGCTTGATATGGGCAATTAACACGGAACAGCTCCCTTCCTCTCTCTCTCTCTTTCTATTTTGTTGTTTTTGATGAAAATATAAAAAATTGGCAGGACACAGACGAGTCCAATTAATATATTTGTACCGGCCGAGATGGCGCTGAGGCTTGATCAAAATGGTGGAGAAAGCTATTCGGTTGGGGGATTCTGTGACGCAAGAGCTGGAGACTCAGGGAGAGCTTCCGAGGTTAACAATAACTGGTTGTGGGGATTATATGTCAAAGCATCAAACATCTCCAAGACGATGAGAAAGACATACAATAGTTATTGAAAACAGATATTCTATGAGGATGTACAGCCAGAACAACTTTGTATATTTTATTTTATATATATACATATTTTTAATGTTGTTAAAATTGTTTGCGCCTAACTATCTCAGCGCAAAAACATGGCGAACAAACTCGATAAGCCAAGCACGGATAAAGATCGGTTATTGACAACTGAGTGGATCTATATGGATTTATTATTATTCGTACCTAGCACATTTCTAGTATAAGAATGGGAGAACCATGGATACATTGCATGAGTAAACGTAGAACACTTTATAACCCAGCGGGCAATGGGATATCCAGAGGGCGCTGAAAAATACGCCTATGTGGGAGGCTCTTTGACATTGCGTGCAATGCGAGGCCCGGAATATGCCTCTCTGATATTCTCCAAAATATCATACCTCATTTCAAACATAGCCAATCAACTAACTAACTTCCTCACCTTTCCCTTCCTTTCTAGTTTACTCAATATATCTAAAACTCAAATTCCGATCTGAACACGGAAACATCCATCCCGCTGACAACCAAATCGCTCAAATCCCGCCGACCCATCTGGCTAAACACACGTCGAAGCGTATCATACAAGTTCGTGCTCTGGTTCTGTGAAATGTGAATCATATGCTCCAGCTGCGCCTCGTCAACGCCATCGCCCACAATGTCTCTGGCACGTTCCCGCCCTTCCTCCTCCACGACTTTGTGCATCGACAACGCTCCGAGCAGATGCTGTGCGGCCTCCGGGTAACAGCCGATATTAATACAGGAGACGCCTAGATTGTACCTAGCACGAACGAAGTTGGGGTTTATAGTCAGCGCCTTCTCGTACGCTTCGATGGCTTCCTCGGACCGGCCGGAGTTGGCGAGCGTAGCCCCGAGGCGGTTCCAAAGAAGATGCACCTGGTCGCTCTGGTTGGAAATGCCAGATTCAGTGGACGCAAGGGCAGCGGTGAAGCAATCGACGGCTTTGCTATATTCTTCTGCGCCATAGAAGAGGACTCCTAGACCAACTTGGACGTCTGGGTCCATTTGCTCGCCTTGTGGAGAGAGCTGCGCCGCCTGGATGAAGAGGGATGTGACTCGTTCGTGTAAAATGTGTCGATCTGTGAAGCTCAGGTCGTTATCTCCTGAGAGCGTGCTTGGATCGACAAGTTGAGGATACTTGACTGACAGCCAGCGTTCGAGGGTGCGGTAAGCAGTCGAGTCGTAGCCTTCGTTCGTATACGATACGGCAAGGCCCATGAGGGCATCGAGGTTATTGGGATCGAGTTTCAAGGCTTGTTCTAATGCGCGGATGGCGGGGCTTTCCTTTTCATTCTGGGCCTGTGCAGACCCTAGCATCGTCCATGCTTCGATGTGCTTGGGATCCTTCTGCACCGCAGCTTCGAATGCAAGAGCCGCGAGAGAAAGGTTACCGCCTTCTCTCATGATACGCACGCCTTCTTCGAAGGGGTTATTGACTGATTGGAAAGCGTTCTCCTGTTCGAAAAGGTAGTCGCCCATCTGGGGGTCTCTGGAATGAGTGTTAAGAGTACTATCAAAGTGATCCCATTCACCGAAATCGCCCAGGTTCATATTATCGAAATTTAGGTCTTCGTCGACCAGTTGTCTGCGAGCTGCAGTCTCAGCCTGTATGTTCTTCCATATATTCTCAAAGCGTCCGAACTCATCAGTCTCGGTGTGGACTGACCTATCGACCTCATTCAGCTCGGCCTCTATCGCCGCATTTGCTTCTGCATCCTCATCCTTCTGTCCCGACGCAGCAATCTCTGCAAATTGTGCTTCCCAGTTTTCATCGTCTAGCTCTACCATCCTTCCTTTCCCTTTATCTTCCTGTGCTGATTGCTGCTGTGGGTGATGATGTTGCATTCCCATGCCGTGTTGCTGACCCATCATACCCGTGTATCCCGAGTTCATACCGCCAAATCTCATCATTTGCGGTTGATATGAGCTCATCATCGGCGCGGACGAAGTAGCCGGAGTCGACGTTCCCTGCATACCATTCCGGTTTTGCTGCCGGAAATGGGCAAACTCTGCTGAATTGAACTCGGGACCCCCCGGGAACGCTCTTCCCATCCCGGGTTTAAAGGCAGCTTCCATCCTTGCCTGCTCACCATGGTCGAACTCTCCGGCCCAGGCAGGCGAGCCCGTTCTCGGTGGCGCAGTCTGGAAATTTTCTAGTTCACGTCGCATTTGCTCCATGGCGAATGGTTGCGCTGGGCCTTGTGGCATCTGGTCGCCTTGTTGGAGGAACTCATCCATCATCTATCAATGATTTTTTGTAAAAAAAAACGAAGTTAACAAATCCGTAAAGAATAGTATATATATATATATATATATATTTAATATATAAGGGGATATGAGCTTTACATTGTCCTGGCCTCCCATCATCCCCCTCGAGCGCATGCCCTCCTGTAGGCCGCTAGGACCCCGCCCAACGAGTCTATCTCGTTGCAGCGATTTATCATCCTGAACATGCTTTGTAAATTGCGTCAAGGGATTGCCTGCTGTCGAGCACTCAGGCCCGCCGAGGAAAGACATGTTGGGGATCGATACTACACGACGACGGATAGAATGTGTGGGGTAGACAGTCAAGCAGGGTAAAATGAATGAATGACAGCAAGTGGCTCACGCCAAACGAGTCGAACGACGACGGAGAAAACGTGGAGGAGGTGGCGTGAGTATAAATAATTTAAAAACAAAAAAGGTAAGCAAAGATCGGGAGGTTGAGAGAATAGGATATGTTGATATGGTTTAGATTGAGTCGGGGCTCGAAGGTATTTGCCTTTTTTACCTTGGGGGCAGGCTCCGATAAGTCAACATCCTCGGGTGTTTCGAGCATTACCAGATTTACCGGCAAGCGGACGTCGGTACCGGCGGAATGGCCGATTATTGGTTCACAAACCAAGTTTGCGTTGAGCTCATGCGTATCATACAATACCGTACATTACTCGTGTTAATCAGCAAACCATTAGTCAGCCATCTCGACTTTTCACGTGGAAGGACCAAAATTTCTTCTTCTTGCCCGATGGGAGAAAGTTCTCTGCTGTTACAGTCCAGGGCTATCAATATAAACAAAAGCATCAATTGTTGTTCATTCTTCAAAAGAGGAGATTCAAACCATATTCCTAAAGCCATATTATTCTAAAAACACAAAATAGTAGTCCGCATTTACTAATAAAACAATAAATAAGGCAGAAAACAAGATGAGAAAAGCAAGTTTTACAACAAAAAGACTCATGAACAGCCGTACATGCAAGTATAATTTACAATTTTAGAAAGAAATACAGTGGAGAAAGAGATGGGAAAAAGGCGTGGGGGCATGGAAAGTTGAGAACAAGAGAGACAAGACGAAAAAGGGTAGCCCAAGGATAAGAGGTTTAGAGGGCAAAGAGATCAAGATGGTCCAGGCAGTAGTAGTAAAGAAGGAAAACGAAACGTGGGAGGACGCATCCTGCTCCTTTTTCCGCACCCCAACAATCCCATGATCAAAATCGATGCAACAGATAGAACGCCCATAGTACGTAAAATATTACACTAGACACCTATGCAGGCCCCCATTCTCAGTTTATGGTAATGTGTATAACCAGAGCTTCATTCATTTTTTTTAAAAAAAAAAATTTGCGGTTAACCGACTCTAGCGTGTGTATTCAGCTGCGGATTCAGATGTGGATTCAGAAGCGGATTCAGTTGCGGGTTCAGATGCAGATTCAGATACGGATTCAGATGCGGATTCGAAAGTGTTCTCTTCGGTCTCAGCAGCCTCCTCCGGATCGAAGGGCTCCGAGCGTCGGGGGCCTCTTCGGTGACCCGGCTGATCCCTGGAGTTGAGGCTGTAGTCGAGGCGAAGAGGACGTCCATAAGGCGCCTTGTCCTTGAGAACTGACATCGCGGCCTCGGCGCTCTCGACGTCCAAGAAGTCAGCGTGGGCAAA